>BGPR01002191.1:164233-190688 GCA_013235015.1 Araneus ventricosus | reverse complement strand
AGAAACAAATGTCAAGAAAAATGTCAAGAAAAAAACTGCAAGAAAAGCCGAAAGTGTAATATATATATAAAAGGGGAACATAAAATAATATAGAAAAATATAACACAAACGCAACGAATGCGCAAAATGCTGCAATTCAAGAAGATTTTGGAAAATATATAATATATGAAAGTCAAAAAATGTTAAAATAAATGGAGAGACTGTAGTAAACGGTAAAAGTGTATAGATGCTCATCAGGGAAAGTAAAATCATACGAACCGTTAAAAAAATTAGTGAAATCATAATGTTTTGCAGAACAGTAAGTGGCATAGCTAAAAACACGTAGTCTTAGGTTAGTAATTTCATTTCTTTTATTTGTATTTCATTCAAATTTTGGCTTTATCATAATGTTCGGTAAAGGACAGTGTTTTTAGCTATATGCCAACACTGTTCGCAGAAAACATTATGATTTCACTCATTTTTAACGGTCTGCATAGATTTTACTCTCCTGATGAGCATCTATGCTTTACCGTTTTACTACAGTCTCCATTTTATTTTTAAATTTTTGACTTAGATATTGATATATATATATATATATATATATAAATGGCATTGTTGTTGATCTTTAAAATTAGGGAAATTATTTTTACATTCGTAGACTAATATACTGACGTGTAGACTGAAAATAAATTGAAGTCAAGAATATAAAAAGGACAACTAATAATATGAAGTACGGCCAATATCTAAAATACAACTATTAATAAACAACAAATAAATTGAAGTCACAGACATCTAAAGAATATCAGCTTTCATGCAACTTCAATGATGTTCATATTTTTAGAAACTCACAACTTAAAAAATAAGTAATATAGCTTTCATTTTTTTCGCCCAACGGTCTGGCATTTGTCCCATCTTGAAGACATTCAGTCACGCCACAGATGGGATCTTCCGAAAGCAATAAACCCAGGACCAGAGAAATACCCCAGAATTCTCCTGGCACTGTAGTTTGAATAGGTTCCAAGCTGAATAGAACAGATTCTTGCGGTTATCCCCTCCATGGGGGGTGCTGATCGTTCCTAGTTCAGAGGGGGGGGGAAAGACTCGATCTGCAGCGCTTTCGGAACATTTTCTGTTGGGAGGAAGGCACACTTTTAAAACAGATAAAGGTTCTTCAATCGCTCGCTTTTCGAATCGCTTTACAAAGAAGACCGAACCACTCAGAGGGTTAACGTAATTGTCAGATCTAAATAGAAGTGTTTATCTCAGAAGTGCCATGGTTTGTACAAAAGATTGCCTTCCCCCTTCTGCGGTTATTTCCGCGCCGTAGAGGACAGGACTAAGAAATAGAAGGGATGGTTCATACCTTTGAAGTTTTAAAATTGCAGACATGAGGGGAAGAAGCCAGCTTTGACGTCACTACGCTGATAGGAAGCTTGTGGAGCCCGAGAGCGTCCACTTGAGATTCTTTAATTCTCAATTATTTTTTCCTGTGATGTTCTTTGTTAATTGTTTTTTTTGTGAAATATTAAGAAAATCTTTCCTCTCTTGTAAGTATGTCTACTTGTGCTGTAGCTACGTGCTCGAAGTATTACAGAGAACGAAAGACAAAGTTGTAATATATCATATGTGTTCAGTATGTCCGAATCTGAATAAAACCTGGATCTCAAAATGTAAAAGTTAAGATCATATAAATGTAAAATACGCTAGGATAAGCGATTACATGGATGACACAATAAATTGCCTAGTGGTTTAAATCAAAATAAAATTTTAAAACCTGATGCAGTTCCGAGTGTCAACTTGCCATTAAAAGATAATGGGAAAGATGTCTCAAGTTGAAGTGAGAGGAAAATGAAAAGAAGTATTTTAAACAAAAATCAGATTAAAATGTCTGAGGCTTAAAAACGCATGTGTCGCGACAGCTATGGAGTCATTTACTACATCAAAAACTGAAAACATTTGCTCATCTTGCTTTGAAACTCAAAAAGAAAATGCATTACTTCTGGAAAGAACTAGAGTTCTTGATAATTAACTTTAAAAGACCAAAAAAGGAGGCGGAGTAAAATCAGAGAAAAAAAAAAGAAATGAAAACGAAAGTGCAAATTAGCCATATTTTAACCGAAAATAAATGCTCAAAAACTAAACTGAAAAAAGTATCGAAAATAGAAGAAAAATTTAAAAAAAATATCTTAACATCAACATAGCATAACTATAAATGCCGTAATAGAAAATAAAAGCAAAATCAAGCGGACAGCAGTAGATATTTCGAGACATTTAATTATTCGATCTATTTACAGGCGGTCTTATTTATACTGGCGAAATCAGATAGGGATACGGTTTCCCAATGATAGCACATTAAAGGGATGCTGTTCAAAATTTTCTTGTAGACCTGGTATGCTTCAAGATGTTTTGCTGGTTATGAAAAAAATACTAAATATATATAACTGCATTATATTTATTACATATTTTAAATATAGTTATAAGATGAATACGTAAAAATTACGTAGAAACGTATGTCTGATTCGCAAGTTTTTATAATGCATTATTTTGATATAATTTTTTTTGTCTCAAATGAATAAAAATAATAGAGAGGTAAACAAATAATCCAATTTATTCAAAAGCAAATATTTAATAGTTAGGTGGATAATATATGCCGACTGAGGCTGATTTTCATTTTTTTTTCTTTTCCCGTACATATTTTGTGTCAAAAAAGTCACAAATAATTTATTGAAATGGTCGTGTATCTCCAAATACTGACATTCAATTTTAAATATTAAATAAAAAATGAAATAACATTATCATCAAAACCCTTATAGTAAAGGGAATTTCGTATTTTCGAGCCCGGAGTGTCAACATGGTGACGTCAGAAAATTCCCCACTGGTTCTTCGCTGAAGCCTCTATGAACCAGCCCTTGTATTTCTCTGGCCCTGGTAGAGGGGCTATTAGACCCGTCATGGTGCGGCAGTGATAGTTGACCTGTTGCTTTATCGCTCTATGTGAAAGGATATTTTGTGAGAGAACCCTTCTTTGAGTATTCTCAGAGAAGTTTGGGAATGTCTTGCAGTTTTAAAATGCAATACGTCGGAGTGGGAATCGGTGAACGGTTTTAGATTTTTTCATAAAACGCTACATAAAACTTACGAGACAACTTTTAATTAAGTGCTTAAAAGAATTTAATGACTTTTCTTAAATAATTTAATCACTGTATTTTGCGCCCATATGGGTTTCAACAAAAAAATTGTATCTTGAGTGTATTCGAGTGAGTATTATATTTATTTTGAGTACGCAGGATTTGCAAAGCTGTAAACATTTCATGGAAGAAAATAGATTCGATTGTTTTCGTTTCCTCTATTGCATAAATTGAATTTTATAACACATAAAATATGCAGGGGAAAATTAATTGTTCAACTAAGTGACCCTGAATTATAGCGCTTAATGGCAAATGGTTTCTGTCCAGATAACATTTGTTAAGAAAGAACTTTGAATATCGATAGCAAAATGAGCTCATATTTTATGTAAGGAAAAAAAAATTATCGTTTTCCTTTTTCAGGTGATTTTTGTTCTTCGTAAGAAAGACTCACAGATAATCTTTCTTCACGTGTTTCATCATACCACAGTACCTGTAATCGCATGGTTAGGAGTCAGTTATGGCCCAGGTAAGAATATTACAATTTTCTATTTATTAGGGTTTATCTATTTTCATAAGAGGGTTTCAAGACATGTCTCAGTTTTTTCAAATTCTATTGCTAATATATTTTATAAAAATGAAGATATTGCCGTTTTCTTTACTGGATTTACCATTTGTTGGCAAAGAATATGAACACAAAAAATGTCTTGCATATGGATTTAGTATTTAAATCACCTCACATGAAATGTACAGATAAAATGCCCAAATTCAGAGAGAGCAATGCTGTATACAAAAACGTGAATTAAAGAATTTTAAACAAGTTATTCAAATTTCGAGATATGCAACAAACGAACGTGCCCATTTAGCATTGGAATCCTATGAGCATTTTGAAGAATGAAGAAACACGTGAGCAATGTTAATAAAACGAGCAGACAGATGTCAACTGGCATGCGCAATTGCTTTTGTCATGTGATTGTGCAGTTACGTGAAGCAATATTCATGACACCTTTTTGATTAAATTCGCTTCCTATCTTCCAGTAGCTGTTCCGAAGAAAAAATTTTGTTATCTTTAATAAATTAAAATAAATTTTAATAAAAATATTTTTTAAAAGTACACTTTTAATTGTACAATAGAAAGTAGAAATTTTTTGTTTCAAATATGTTTGACCCTTTATTAATTCAGTTTATAATTATACTGAATTAATTCAGTATAATTATATTCAGTATACTATTTATTCTACCATATAGTACACGTTATATAAAACAATACTTGAATTTATATTTAGTATTTAATTTTTTTAAAAGTATTCTAAAGCCCTGAAAATAAAAAGTTCTACTTTAAACATTAATTATCATTTTCAAACAAAGTGTCTAAATTTTGAAGATTCTCAGTAACGAAGTATTCCAACGGTGTAGCGAAACTTCTACATTAAACCAAATAAACAAAACAGAAAACTCGTTCACACAGGGAAGTTGCAAAATAATTATTGGGTTCAAACCCACTATATTTCAACAAGTATTTCCACTATGAAAATAAACATTACCTCATAGAAAACGGAAACATCTCAGTTTTTCATTCGAATAGTTTCCAATGTTCTTTATGTTTTCCTTTTATAATATAATACGCATCTATTGGATAGTACAATTCTCTCTAAGCGGTTTTGGAGCTCATTCAATGCAGCTGGCAATGGTGATATAAACATAGTGCTTTAATACAATACCAAGAGTAGAAAGCGAAAACTCTAAGATCTGAGACCTTTGATGCAACATAAAAAAAGAGCTGATTTCCTGTGGACCACATCGGACGATGTAGCGTCCCTTAAATAAGCCCTCTTCTTTCCTGTTACGGCTTAACATGAGAATAGGTTTGGCCTGCATCTGAAAATTCACGCAGAAAAGTAGAAAAAAAAAACATGGAAATAAAAATTTCCCCTCCTGCTTATTCTTCTCCCGATCAGCATTGAAGGATGTATTACTATTTTTAGAGTTACATCCAAAAATGATTAACAAGAAAGCGCTTAACATGAAAAATCGGTTAAACTCTACTAATAATAAAGGAGAATGTCTGTATGTCGGCCCTCTACATGGTAGACCGCTGGACCCAGAGCTACGAAATTTGGCACAAACATACTTTAGAGGGTAGGAATGTAAACCTCGGAGCCCTTTTATTAAAATTTTAATTAAATAAAGTGAAATTTAGGTATTTTTCCCTAATAACTTCCGAACATGTTACAGCAAAAAAATATTTTTACACCATATGAAAGTGCAAAAAATTGCATTTTCAATGTTATCAATTAAGTTGCTGTACACAGAGTTTTCTCTATTTTTAATAAATTTCGAAAAATATTTTTTTGCATAATTTACAACAATACTTTTCATTGTTGCAACGCTATTCAAACCGTTTTTATTGTTTAAACAAATATTTAATTGCATATTTTTCTTTCATTATTGAAAGCTGAGGTAATATCTTAATACATTTTTTTCATATTTTATTTCATCACAATTTTTGTTGAATCTGTAAACTAAGCTCTACGAGATATTGCGTACATTCAGAAATATATCCAGTAAGCTGACTGATTATGGTTGCTATGTTTTCATTCTTCTTCAGTATGTTTTAATTCAGACCATAAAATGTGCTGCACCATTTTAATGTTGAAATCGAATGCATACTTTGCAATAGAACGAAGAAAGAAAAGATTGCGCTGAAAAAATAAATGATATGTTACAACAAATTACGTGTAATTATATATTACATGACATGGTCAATTCTTTGACACAAAGGGACATTTATGTAGACAATGAACAGAACAGTTATAAGGTAAATAAAAGAATATGTGTTAAATATCTACCACAACTTGAAGTTTAAAAATGTTGTTAAAGGAGCCATGAATATATAAAATGATGCAAGAGTCAATTGAAATCACATTCGCAGCGAACAAGCTGGTCCGGTTAGTTAGGAATAAACCTGAGGTCCCGACAATATACCATGTAATATCATACGTGATCTTTCTTTTAACACGAAACAAAATTGCTTAACGTGAAATGATTTCACTTCTCGGACGAATAAAATATACCTGCTTTCTGCAGTTGCCATTGTGAAGTATGCCTACACCGACATTGATTAAAGACTGGGTGTGTGCGCTCCCAGGCGCTGGACTTCCAGACTCATCTGCACAATAGACACATCCCCTTACCTTTCTTGTTGTCGGTCCTTCAAACACCGGGACCCTCTTTTGACGGGTTACTTACTGCTTTTCATAACAGACTTTCATCTACCGATTGCACCCTAGGCAACATTCCAAAAACAGGTGGCTTGTGTGCTGCCGAGTGTGTTCCCGTGAGAGCACAAATGGGTTTGTCTTGTCGGTTGCAATATAAGATCTGGACGGAGAAACTACAGAGATGAGATCCCGACAGCCAAACTGGTGGTCGCATTCAACGAAGGTCCGATTTGGACAGTTTAGCGAAACTCGCTAATTATTTTCTGATCAGTGATTGGACACCCCGCCTTGGGGCTTAATTTGTTATGTTATTATTAATCTAGAATTATTAAATTTGTATATAACTCTATATTTACTCCAGAAGAATTCTAAATAAATTATGTTAACATTTAACAAAGCTGTAATGTTCTTTTAAGCATAACTGCAAGACGTTACACCATCGTTAACCAGATTTTTTGGCTTATTCATTTTCCGTTACAATTCGTTTCGTTAGTGTTTGTTTTCGAATTTGGTGATGGATGTGATGAAATCAGAAACTTGTTTTTAAAAAATCAAAATTAGTGAATTTCGTATTTTGTTGTCAATGTACCTGCAAGTGTAAATTATAGCAGAAATTCGAATTAATAAAATTTGACGACATCGAAAATATTTGTGAGTTTATTTTCGCAGGCATTGTTGAACACGAAATTCTTTTAACAAGGAAAAATATTTCGGTCCCCTGAGTTTCTCGTTAACCCATATTGAAGCAAGCATGGAAAAAATTAATATTTTTTTAAAAAATAATCTTAAAAATGTGTTTTTCTAAGCCTAGGTTTACACATGAAATCAAAAACTTACCAAACTTTTATTAGTTTCGTCGGTACAGGCTGTCCTAAAAATAGGACAATATTAAAATCCCCTGCTATTAAGGCGGCGGTGGCCTAGTTGTAAGGTCTCGGCTTAGGGGCCGGAGGGTTCCAGGCTCGAAACCCGATTCCACTGTTGATCCGTCGTGTATGGGACCTGTTGCACGCTACACCATACTTCGGGGATCAAACGTCCTCCCGCTGGTGTGATGCGGAAGTTTGGAGAAGGGGTGCCAGCTCAGGCGTCGTCCCCTCTTCATCTGACCGTGGTTCAAAATTACGACGTCCGTCCCAAAATAGCACTCGTGTTGCTTCAAAACGGAACGTAATATAGCTAAACGTAAACCACTGCTATTAGTCTTTTCATGGAAGGAAGAATCTTAAACATAGTCCAATGTTACATTTTTTTTAGAAATTGTTGTTGATTTTGCTGCACAGGGTTTTAGCTGGTATCTTTGTCGGTTTTCTGGGGTTTTACAACATGTTCATTTTTAAACTTTAGAAAATCTTCATTAACACGTTGAACACTCAGTTTTCTGCAAGAAGGTTTGCTTGGAATAGAAAGTCCTAAATAGGAAGTCTGACTATCATCACTAAATAGCTGATTGAGTTTCTATTAAGCAATAAAGGCTGTTTCAATAGCATTAAAAATTCAGAAAATACTCCGAATAATAATACTCCTTGTTAAAGAGTCTGTTTAGCAGATCATAAAGGGGCCTGACTTTGAAATATCTAGCACTCAAGCCAAGTTGTAAGTTATCGTTAAAATGAAAATACTTCTTTATTTCGTAATATCTGTTCTTTGACATCGCTTTAATTAAATTTAAAGTTCGAATGTCGCGCGAATTTTCCCAGTACATCATCTATTGAGGTAAAATATGATAACCACTGTAGAAGAGAATTCCTAAAAATTGCTTCATTTAATTCTTGCTTATTTAAAAAACATGATTATTCTTTTGCCTGGAATATTTAATTGATTTTTCAACCGTGAGCTCAATCAACTTCAAATATATTAACTCAAATAGTTTAATAGGAGATTTACCAGCAACAAACTCTAATTCATTGTCTTTGTCGTCTAAATCACTGTCATCTTAAATCCGTAAAAAATTCAAGGCTTGCTGCGCAGATAAAATTTACGGGTATTCTAAAATGGTAACATCAAAATAATTTTCAAAAGAAAACAAGAGTCAAGCATACGAAAGCGGAAAATACTAGGTGCTCATCGATGAATTTCAAAATACAACTGACTGCATGAGCATCATGACTCAATTCTTTCAGATCAATTGACTCTTGCCATCATGTCTGGTCATAATATGCACCCAAGTGCCTGCCAGACAAATTGCTGGTGCCTCTACTACTTGTAGAGTAACAATATTTGGAATGCAACAGAGAAAGGAAGGACTTTCTGCATTACTAGCTGATGGGATAAGGTAGTAATGCAGTGTACCATCGTCCTATTTATAGGACAGTTGAAAACGTAGGGTTAATTGATCTTCTAGATTATTTTTTGGCAGTGATTTTTAAATAGAATAAAAGTAAGGAATATTACCCAATAAATTTATATGTATGTTTTTCTTGAAGATCAAATCCTTAAAAAATTTGTGTATTGAAAATGTAAGAAAAAAATCTGCGAAAATCACCATTTTAAAAATTTAATAAAAAATATCTAACATTAATATAAAAGTGAGAGAAAGGAATCCGATGTTATTTTGGAACTGACCCATATTGCAATTCAAAAGCTTGCAACTATACTAATACTTTTGTAAACAGTAGACCTCGCGTCCAAAAAGAAAAAAAATATGTTTTCCTATTCCAGTCTTTAAAGATTAAGCTTTTGTTTTTCAAATGCGACTTACTTACTCATGTCATTTGGAATTATTTGTATTTTTGGACGCATTACAAATGGAGTTCCGTTGCCTTGAAACGTTAAAAACAGCTGAACATTTATACGAAAGGTAAACATTCATTGCTATCGTTTTGAAAAAGAGTAAGAAAATAAAAGTCCTTACACACAGAGATGTAAAATAGTCAGGAATTTATTTTTAAAGATAAATACCCAAAATGGGTATTTATTTTTCAATTAACATTATCCATATAAAATACAAGCACTGCTGTGAAATGTGATGTTTCTATATAATATATTTAGAATATATATGGAGCATAAGGTAATGTAAAAAATAACTAGTAACATATGAATCTTTTAAATTCTATAAAAATTAAAAAATGAATAAATGAATGAATAAAAATGATAAGTATTTTAACTAAATTTTTTAAATAAAATGTTGAGTTTGGTTTTAAAATTATAAATAGCTGATAATAGAAGCAAAAATGAAAGATACTATTGTTTGTAATTCTCTTTGGATTAATTAGTCAAATTACTTGATATTGCTGATGAAAAGTTAGCAGTTCTAAGAATTTTTAAAAGTGAATTATTCTGAGAGTAATATGCCATCATATTACTTTCAACAAAGGTTAGTGATCTTTACTACAAGATTTCAGCAAAAAGAAATTCACATTTCGTGTCGCTGAAACTATTCCATTAATTGACGATGCATTAGTCACACACAGTTAACTGGTTAGACAGGGTTTATCTTCGTCATGAATATCAATACTTAAATGCTCTTGAAACTCCTAATTTCATGTAGTTGTCATGGCTTGAATTTGATTATAAGAAAATTCATTATCTATTTTCTCCTTTTCAAAACCTTTTTTAAACTAACAGAACTTTTGAAATATTTTTTATGTGTTTCTACATTTTTCTTACATAGGCATGTTACATACTGAACATTACAGTACTTACATTGTATACTTTTATCCTACTTAGCATTAAAAATTCCACGAAGGTAATTTTTTCAGATTTTATTAGTTTTCTATTTTTAGCGTAAAATTTACATTAATATTAATATACGTTAAGTAAATGAATAAATATTCAGTAAATCAAAAACAAGAATGTTCACTTGCAGCATGACTGCGTGAGTAAATTATGAATCAAAATCGAGAGAGAGAGAGAGAGAGATAAGTCTATATAACATAAGAGTTGTTAAAAATTATTATTCTTCGTGTCATAGGTGTAAACCAGAAACAGTAAATTATCCTGCGATCCCATATAAGTTTTAGAAAACTTTATTTTAAATCCAGATAGCATTTTTTTGTAATTTGTTCAAAATTTTAATTTTAAAATTTTATAAACAATGTATTATGTATATAAGGTTTTTATATTTAATCTTGAATCAAAATTCGCAACTTCTTTCTTTTTACAAAATACCAAGTTTGGGGGTATTTATAAATTTCTTGTTTCATTTTGAATCACAATTCACAAATACTTTTTTTTTACAAAATACCCAGTTTCTGAAATTTTATATATTTCATTTTCAATCACCATTCGCAAATGCTTTTTTAGCAAAATAACCAGTGTTGTGATATTTATAATTTTTATATGTTTCATTTTGAATCACTACTCGTAAATTCTATGTTTTATCCAGTATGGAGATATCTATGAATTTTATATCTTTCATTTTGAATCAGCATTCACAAATACAGTTTGTTCCAAAATATTCAGTTTTTGAATATTTATAAAATTAATGTTTCATTTCAATGAACATTCTCAAATTCTTTTTTTTATTGCAAAATGCCCAGTTTTTGTCTATTTATAAATTTTATTTTTAATTTGAACTACCATTCACAAACACTTTTTTGAAAATATCAAGCTTTAAGGAATTCATAACTTTTATATGTTTCATTGTGAATCACCATTAAAAATTTGTGTCGTTAAAAAATTGTGTTTTTGGGTAGTTACCCAAGTCTTGGGTAAATACCCGGGTATGCACCCTACCCACATCACTACTTACACACACGTCGATTTTATTGACTTCAAGAAGCATTCATACCAAATCAGTGGCGAGTCCAGGATTCGGGTCGGGGGGGGGGGCTGAGGTCATAAAAATTTTGTATCGTAGTGACGAATGTCAAACCTCGTGGCTTATGTAAACCAAAACACTTTAACTTTACTGGCTTTCCTCTCCTGACAATAAGAATAATAAAGAACACTACAATACTTTCGATAATTTAATAAAAAATACAATGAAATAGCTGGCCAAAAAATGTTTTTGACCGCGCCAACGCTACAAGTGCAAGTGGAATGACTAGAAAAGTAGGAAAATTTTCGAGCCTCTCAAGTCAGATAGCAATGTTGTCACGATTTTATTACTGTTCTTTTAGAATGAAAATTAAGATCAAACAGTTGTAGCGATTTTAAATTAAATCAAGAATTTTGGTTCAGCTCTGGGGGGGGGGGGGCAGCCCGATACCCCCTCCCCTGGATTCGCCAGTGTACCAAATACAAAAATATCCAACACCGAGTTTGGACGTAACCGCGTAACAAACAAATGCACAGACAAAATGCCGAACGGTCGTGTTGAAACAGGATTTGGCTTTGCTCAGCCAATTATAGGGTCGGCCATTTAATTTACTGTTTCTCAATTTGGAAACAAATTCGTTCCAAAAAATCTTTCCATGCTAACGCGCAACTTTGATATGCTTTCTTTTGTATGATAAATCAATTTTTTTCTGTTTGCAGGAGGCTACAACTCTTTCTATCCTATGGTAAATTCATTTGTTCATGTATGGATGTATTTGTACTACGGTCTAGCTTCTCTCGGACCAGAAAGTCAGAAGTACTTAGGGTGGAAAAAGTATTTGACCTCACTGCAACTGGTAAATAGGATAGAATAATAAGAACTGTTTTAAGAAACATACTCTTATCAGCATGCAAAAATTTAGAATTTGTCATTTTAATTCTTTCCTACTATTCAGTATTTAGTTTATAATTTATTATTACAAATTTTTTAAACAAGGTTGAAATGAGTTTTTGACAAATTCATTACTTAATAGTGCAATTCCTATGGCATTAAAATTTAATTAAATTAGCAAATTAACCGGCAATTAACTTCTTAAAATATTAAAATAATATATTGTCATCGAGTGTAGAAAATTTAAAAATTTTAACGCATCAGAAAGTGAATAAAAAAAATCATCATAAAAACTACTATCTTTACAAATATGAAACATTCGTTTTCAAATTCCCTACCTAAAGTCGCCGCTCATGTGACACAAAAATTTAATTAAATTCATCAATTAACTGGTAACTAATTTCTGAAAATATTAAAATAGTGTATTGTCCTCAAGATTACACAAGTATAAAAATCATAACTCTAGCACATCAGGAAGTCAGTGAGCGATTTATTACAAAACTAGCGGGCTCTGCCCCCTGCTCGATTAATCTCGCCAACCCTCAGGAGGATTGCACTGCAATCCTCCGTGGTTTGCTACGCAAACCCTTCTCGTTTCGCTATATATATATATAACACCCCCTGCTCACTCCACTCATCAACACCCAAGAATCACGTTGTGATTCTTTCGTGATCACTATGTGATACCTGCTCGCTTCGCTCGCTTGCCGTACAGTTATCCGTTTCTGCTAGTATTAGGAAATTATAAGTACATTAGTTACTAAAAGTAAATTTAAATTATTTGAAATTCCATTAACTCATATAATTAATTTTTCGTCA
Organism: Araneus ventricosus; assembly: GCA_013235015.1. Lineage (NCBI taxonomy): Eukaryota > Metazoa > Arthropoda > Arachnida > Araneae > Araneidae > Araneus > Araneus ventricosus. The sequence continues at coordinate 177,951 of BGPR01002191.1, read as the reverse complement.
GTTTCTACAATTAAATTCTTCCGGTAGCACAGATATATATGTAAATGTTAGAAAGAAATTTGAAAGATAATATTTATAATTCAAAGATGATTAAAAATCAAAATTATTTTCATCAATCAGAAAGCAGTCATACACTTGTTTTCATACACTTTTGACTATTTATTCAACAGTTTATTTCAATATATCTTCATTCCACCAAAATTTTAAGTTTAAAACTGACAAGATAGCCTATTCCAAATCTTCAAAATGAATTTTAAAAAATTGCTTTTCCACCAAAATTTCAAATATGCCCTCTATGCAATGAAACGTAATTCAGAAAGCTTCCCCTCATGTATACATGCCTGTTCTAATAATTATTGACTCAAGAAAGATATAGTGTTTTTCTCAGAGTATTCATTGTGTTTTAAATATCAGGAAATTCTAGCTTTCGTAGAATGATATAACCCATCTCGCAACCTTTTAGGTAAAAAAGGACAGTTTAAAGAAAAAAGTGACTTGAGATATGTTCATATTAACTATTCAAAATTAAAACCCATGATAATTAATTACTTTCAGCCTTTTATAATTAATAAGATAGCTTTTTTTACAAAAATTTCCAAAATCCTTGTTTTTTACAACAAAATTTTAAACATTCCCACTTTTAATTTAAATATTGCCCAGGAAAACTCTCCAACTTGTAAACATGCTTACTACAATAATTATTTAGTCAAGAAAGATATAGTGTTTTCTCAGTGTAGTCATTTGTGTTTTAAATCTCAGAAAATTCTTTATCGTCCCTTGTCGTAGAATTATGTAACCCACCTCACAACCTTTTATCTAAAAAGGACAGTTTAAAGAAAATAGTGGCTTGAAACATGTTCATATTAACTATTCAAAATTAAAACTCATAATAATTATTTACTTTTAGCTTTTTAAAATTGATAAGATAGCTTTTTTTCAAAATTCACAAAATTGTTGCTTTTTTAACCAAAATTTTAAATATGCATTCTTTTTTATGAAATATTACACAGAAAAGCTTCCACACTTGTATACATGCTTATTCCAACAATTATTTAGCCAAGAAAGATATTGTGTTTTTCTCAGTGTAGTCAGTTGTGTTTTAAATGTCAGAAAATTCTTCATCGTCTCTTGTCACAGAAAGATGTAACCCATTTTGCAACTCTTTAGCTAAAAAAGGACAGTTTAAAGAAAATAGTGGCTTGAAACATATTCATATTAACTATTCAAAATTAAAACCCATAATAATTATTTACCCTTAGCATTTTATTATTGATTAGATACCCTTTTTCAAAATTTTCAAACATCGTTCTTTCCTTCAAAATCCTAAACATGCACTTTTTACTTTCTCGTATACGAAGTATACAAAGAGAAAATATTGTAATAGTCAAAAAATTCGAACTCGAGATTTTGACGAATCTCCACTTTTAAGACCTCCCTGAGTCCGAAAAACACAATTTTGGAATTATGTCTGTCTGTGAACACAATAACTCGAAAACTATTAGAGCACCGGGGATGAAATTTGGTATGTGGTCTTTGAACATAATTTGTAGGTTTCTTTCAGAGTTTGGACGAAATCCGTCAACGGGAAGTCTGTCTGTCTGTATGTCCGCGGTCATGTTCACATTATAACTCAAAAACTTGAATAGCTAGATGCATAAAATTTGGTACACAGTTTTATCGTTATGAATATAGGTCCGTATAAAATTTTGGGCCAAATCCGTAAAAGGGTTGACTGTCTGTCGGTCTGTATCGCATCTCCAACACATCCGCTGTTTCCACGCGCATGCGTACTGGACGCAATCTTCTGTGCACGATATTTATTGACTCCTGCTTAGCGCGTTTTTAAAAATCCGATTTTCCGACTGCATGCGTACTGGTAGCAATCTGTGCGGGAGGATTATGTGACTTTATCCTTGAGCCAGCAAGAGTAGAAATCGGTACACATTTAAATCGTAACGCATCTCTTTGAATTTGATTCTTTACCTAAATATTTTCTTATAGTCATTGGATCAAAAGGTTCGAATTTTTTTATCCACGCGGGGGGAGGGGAAACAGCACCTTTTTCGAGAAGTATACGAGAAAGTTTAGGGGACACCACTCCCGCTGGTTTAAACGAAATGTTGCCTCTGCACACGTAAACACACTCCCTCCAATTATTATTAAGTGAAGGAAGGTATACTATTTTTCTCTGGATAGATGGAACTCAGAACATAGAGCTGTCGAGAGATGAATAAACTAATTTTTCAGAAACTTTTAGCTGAAAAGGACATTCAGTATTAAGCACACATTCATTCATTTGTCGAATCCAAACTGTACGACTCAAACTTATTTAATTCAAACGATATAAACTCAAAAAAATTCGTTGTTTCCGACTTCAAACCAATTCAAGAATCTCGGTGTCAGGGTTGAGATTGGTAAACAAACTGATCGCTGCCAACGGGGAGAAAGAAATAAAGGTCTTTCTGCGCCACGCATAAGCGTTGTATATAATATAGATTCCATCTTTACAAACATGAAACAAGTCGACCAAAAAAAGCACGTAATAAAATTTGGTTGGCATCGAGAATCTTCCAAGAGGAAAAAAGCCATCAGAGCCATTTTAACAAATTTAAGCACGGTGTGCTTAAATTTGTTAATCTAAGTGCTAAAGAGAAAGTTGAATTATTGATGAATAATTTCTTCCCACCTAATACCATTACTGACTTATCGAATATCTACACTCCTATGAGGGACCCCATGGATGATCTCAGCATTAAGGAGTTGGATACAGTGCTTTACAATTTAAAGAAAGGAAAAGCCCCGTGCCTGGATTAGCTTCAGTATAGTATAAGGACGGTCATCTATGATTCTAATGAAATATTTTTTAAAAAAATTTAATAAGTGTTTTTACTATAATTATTTCCCAAAATACTTGAGACAGAGTAAGATCTTCTTCCTTCGGAAAGTGGGTAAGCATCCTGCTTTCTGTAATGCATACCGAGCAGTCTGCCTCCTCCCGACCATTGTCAAAATTCTGGATAGACTTTTCAAGAATCGTTTAAAGAATTATTTAAATGAAAGAGATATAATTCATGCCGATCAGTATGGTTTCAGGGAGGGAAAATGTTGAGAAAAAACACTTATGAATATCATTAATAAAATCTGGGAAATAAAAGAAAAATATCACTGTGCTTTTATCTCCCTGGATGTAAAAGCAGCTTTTGATAACATGGACTGGTCGTTTTTCCAACATTTACTAATTTTATGATACCAGACCTTTTTACAAAAAATTTATTCATTACTACCTGCTGGACTTGTTTTTAAGGACTGCTTGTTTTTAAGGATGATGTTATGGAAATCAAACGAATTTGTTCGAAAGGTTGTCTACAATGTTCTTTTATATCACCCAGTTTGTGGAATCTATGCATGAATCACTTTTAAGTCTGAATAGTGACACCTTGTTTTCACAGGCCTTTGCTGATGACCCTGCGCTTGTTTCGACCAGCAGAGCCAGGAAAGAATTGAAGAATAATACAAATAAATCGCTGGACGATATTGTCAATAAATTGAGAGAATTAAAATTTGACTTCGGTCGACAAGTGCCAGGGTCTCGTTTCAAGATCTAATGTTCATTACAGACAGAGTGTTTTAATACAAATTCCAATTTTAAGATCAATGGGCAAAGTGTTAAAATAGGGAACTCTGAAATATCTGGGAATTCAGCTGGATAGCAGATTGACCTGGTCGAATCATATATCGTTCCTTCATAAAAGAACAATTTTAATAGGTTCATGAAAGCAAACTGTGATGTAAACTCAAATTTAGTAAAATTTTGGTACTTTAGTGTTATTGAACCGGCTGTACACTATGGCGCTGTAATCTGGCGCTCTCACTGTAGAACAAATTAATCGTTTAAAAAGTTTTTCTGTTAAAACTTCTGAGATCATATAAAACAACTGCCACACAGGCGTTTATTGTCAAGTCCAGTATATCTCCCTTACATCTTAAGGCCAATTATGAATAACTTAAATTTCAAATTTGGTCCTGTCGTTCGAGAGGACTCGATGGAACAGTTGAATTGGATAAATTGGATCACTCAATGTTACTTTCCGGACCCACCTGGATGTCAGGGTTTTAAATTTACCATAGAGATTAGACGATAATATTTTTGAGGTGTACCTGGACGGGTCGAAGATCGTTGGCGGCGTTGGATTATCCGTGTGCATCCTCAATACAGAAATTCAGCAGAAAATAAATTTTCAGAAACTAGAACCAAATAACACTGTTTTCCAGGCAGATTTGGATGCACTGGGCAGTTGAGAATAATACTAAAATGACTATATTAACCGATACTAAATCCTTCATTGATGCCCTCAAAAGCCATAGGACAGAATCAAATTTTGTTAATTCAATCAAAAATAAGTTTCGCTTGCCGGAGTGGCTGGTTGAGCTCACCTGGGTGAAAGCTCACCCTGGGATCCCAGCAAATGAGCTCGCGGACCAATTCGCCAAGCTGGCGAATCATTTCTTGTCCTTTATTATTGTTTATATTCTAGTATATATATTAAATTTATGCTTCCATCTTGGCGAAATAAATTGGCGGTTGTAGAGGCTGAGAGATTTATCTTGTGATTTCTGTAACAATTAGAGAGTGCTGGTGACAGGCGTATCTAAGCTGCTAACATATCTAGGCGCCATAAGCTTTCATATGAAATACAAATTGTCGAAATCGGTCCAGTGGTTGAGGCTGCAGAACTCTGTCAAGGAATTCCCCCTTACAGAATGCACGGTGACGAAGTGTGTTTTCGATTCCTCCTGAAAATGAAGTGCGGTGGGGGAAGCGGCCATTTATGACAAATCTAGACGTCATAAGCTTTTATATGAAATGAAAACTGCCGAAGTAGAAAATGTGGTTGGGCCTGGGGGTCTAGTCCTTTACTTTTGATTTCAAATTTATAGATTTTCATTATTTAAAAAAAAGTCTTGTTACAGCCGTTAATGTTATTAAATTCTTCTGTTTTAGGCTCAGTTCGCAGTTGTATCCCTGTACTTTGTTCACCTGTGCCTGTTCTCTCAGAAGAGCTGCAGCATTTCGCCGCTTTTGGTTGTCCTAAATGTAGGACCTTCCGTCATATACTTCGGACTCTTCATGCACTTTTATTTGAACTCTTACAAGCAGCCTTCTATATTATCTAAATACCGAAGCTCAAAATCTATACTGAAAAAAGAAAAATAAATATTATTCATTTATTACTAGTGTATTCGCATTTAGTCAATATAGACACTATACCCATTCCCTTCAATATCAATGACAAATATTTTCATCTTGCCATCGGTATAGAAATCAGATATAAATGTATTAAATGAAATCATTTATGAGTGTCGGTCAAGACCTTCAGATTGTCTCAACAACTCCCGCACCTGAATCCATTGGATTTCCATATTTGAGAATAATTTAAGCTTTTGGCTTGATAGTCTTTGAGTTCATATGAACACGGATAAAGAACCAGACAGACAGCATTAACGGTCTTCTTGCAAAATTTGATAGAAATCTACACTTTTGACATAAACACTAGGGTGGATCGAAAAGTATAGGAAAAAAAAATTTTTTTGAAATTCTTTTTGGCATGGGGCGGGAAAGTTGTGTCTTAAGAATATTAGTTTATATAATTTTTTTTATTGAAATTCATTCATATCTTCCGGTGCCCCAAGCGCCTCAAAAATAGTTAAAAATGACATTTTTGGGGGGAAATTTATAAAAAAATATTTTCAAAATTTCCTTTAGCGCCGGGTAAGAAAGTTTTGTTTTGGGTATATTAATTTGCGTTTTTTTATTATTATTAAAGTTCATTCATATCTTCTGGTGGCCTTAAAGCCCCCCAAAAAGATAAAAATTGACATTTTTACAAATATCTATTAAAAATTGTGAATTAATGAAAAATATTTGAAAAATTGGCAGATTATTCAAGTATTAAAGTGTAAACTTATAAATAATTATAATTTTATAATAATACATGAAGTATAAATTTAATAGTCAAAGCAATAAATCACAAAACTTATAAAAAGTGAACTTAATCACAGATTTTTTTAATTCTATTAATTTGAAGATTTACATATTTTTAAAGGATGTAATCCTTTTTGTATTATAATGCTTGATAAGACTTCTTGATTGTATCCTATGCAATATGAAGACGTGTCTCATCTCTTCTCCATATACACTTTCCGACGCTTCAAACACTATGAGAAAACACCTTTCTACAGCTTGGGTATGGCATGGATATTTTGACCATACCTCTGTCTAAGTTTTACCATGTTCTCTATTTATTTAAATGGCACATTCATCAAAAGAGGTGGTTCAAATGTCCAACTCGTTGCCAGTTAATATGTGCAAAAAGATCCTTTGCTTTAAAGTCTTTTTTTGGTACTTGAAAAATTCTTATTCTCATAATCCTCTGTTTTCATATCTAGCAAAAATTCGTTTTCGTAGTGCTAAAGACCTCATATTCTCTCTGTTATTTGTGAGAATTGACAATAGTAAATTTTCTGGATGACAAAAGAAGCTATTTCGTTGAATAAAAGTGTGTACTATATTTCTTAAATTGGGTTCCAAATATCTAAAAAATGAAATAAGTCTCCAAATATGCAGCGCTCCTTCTGTTATGGAGGGATTTGTCTTGACATGAAACCATACAGTTTGCATATACCTTCATAATATATGTTGCAAGTATAATAAGATTGTCAGATAGTTTTTCTGTGACCACATACAACCTTAAAATTCTACCTGCAATTGTTAGCCACCTTGAGTGAACAATTGGACCAGGCTTTCTTAATGCCAGGTTAGAATAACATTCACCACGTGATATCGCTAGGCAAATATCATATAGATATTGCTGATCATTGCTGAGAACCATTCTATCTATATGATGTGGCATATTCTCCACACTTATTGAAGAAAAAGGAGCTACAGGTAGTTCCTCGTAGGTTTTAATTGCTTTACGAAGTGGTCGACAAAATTCTTTAGGACCAGCTGTTGCCCATCCAAAGAATTTTGTAGATGACGGAGGGGTAACTCATTTGTTTGAAGCAAACAAATTCAATTCACCATTGTAATGGTCTATTGAGGCACGTTCCATCAAGCGAATAATACCTCCCTTGTGCCAGTATTAACATTTGTTCCATCGCATCCAATTACTGTTAGCCCATTTAATCGCATATTATGTGTTCCAAAAAATTGAGTATTGCTTCTTTTATGGCTTTAGCTCCTCCTGTTGCAGCAGTAACATGTCCAATATACACAGGTAGGTTCGTTTACAAGAGTGTAATGCTCCTCTTTCGTGGTCTTTGGGTAGTACCTTGTGTCCTTCTTAATTAGCACTTTTGTGTTTTCTTTCCTCCCATAGAAATATAATCCGGTTAAAAGAGACAACGACACTGTTAACTTAGTAGACTTTGCAACTGCATTTAAAAGCTTTTTACGCTGTCTACGAATTTTATTGCGATCTACCACATGCGAAGCCTCGCCTTAGTGTACAATTCCAATGTCTTGTAGAATAGCACTGGCAAATAAAGTAGCTGTTCTATCTGAAACTCCGTATCGATCACATTCCATTGCTAAGGTAAGGAAATCTAAACGATTTTATGATAAGGTAATTACATCCGTAAATATATACAAGGGCGAAGACATAGTATTGAGCTCAAGCAGCTCCTTTGATTGAGCATGAGCAGCATCATTTTTAACCATTTTACGTTTTATTCTTTTGTCTTCCATCTGTTTTCTTTTTTCCTTTTCTCTTTTTATCATTAGCAATTACTTCCACTTCTCCAATAACCATTTTCCTTTCTAATATTCGATCTTTTATAAACAATCACTTAGCAAGTGAAATGTTCATGTCTTCTTGAAATTTACATTTATCGAAATTTGTACACTTACAAAATGTGATATCGAACAAACACGATATTTTTTCAGTACGATAATTTTCAAATTTTTGTTGGTATTTTTTATCATTCCTTCGCCCTCTCCTCTACGTTTCTCCTTGTAAAATCGTTTCTTAAACACATTTTTAATTTTTGATTTTTAATTCGAAATTTGGACAAAAAATGTTTTTTTGCAAATATTTAAGCGTTTTGGAGCACCGGAAGATATTAAACAAAGTTGAAAAAATTTTGCATATATGCTAATACACTTAAAAGACAACTTTTGCACCCTATGCCGATTATTTTATCCAAACTTTGATTTTTCGATCCACCCTAATAAACACCACAAACCAAATTGATATATTTAGTTCACTCCATTTTTATATTCTCATGAAAAAATCCGACCTTTAGATTTTGAGAAATATCCACGTTTCATACCTCCCTGACTTTGAAAATCACAATTTTGAAATTATGCTTGTTTGTTTGTCTCTGAAAAGTTTCACACAATAACGGTTTGAACTAGACGGATGAAATTTTATATGTGGTCTGTCCGGTTCGAGTATAATAACTGACAGAGATAGTAAACAACTGAATTTATTTTCTTACTAAAAAATAAGTGCAATTTTGACTCTCCTGTGTTCCACAATCCAGTTTCCTTAATGTTTACCTGTAATATTCTTTGCCTTCTTATTTTGTCTAGAATTTTAAGTGTCAATGAGAAATAAATACGTTTCATACACAACAAATTTATTGGTGCCGAAACTCGGAAGAACTTACGGATAGAGACATTTAAATTCATTTTATTTTATTTTCTTACGAATACGCAATGTCTTTGAGTGATGAACTTGTTTAACCAGCACTAATTTCTCAATAGGATGATTTGAAATAAATGTACCAAAAAAATAGACACGCCATCGAAAAGAGCAAACATTTTCCGTTTTAATGAAGTTTGTTTTGTACGTCTAGCGTAATTTTCTGAATTTTGAGAAATATTTGAAAAATAATCAGTTTTAGGTTAATTTTTCATTCGGATTTCTTTAAATTCTAGCATCCGACGTCCTTAATAACACTATTATTTTAAATTTTTTTCAGCTTATAACTGGAACATTTCATTCGGATTTAAAACAAGAACGGATAAAATATATTTTTCTGTTTTTTTAAATTAATTTTTCCCTGGTCTGTTCAAAGATATTTTTCTCAATCGAGCTTCTCCCTGAGAGATTTTCTCCGGACCCTTCCAATCATGCATTGTTGCAATTTCATTGGCTGGTGGTGCAGAGCGCAGGAGACGTTATAACCTTTAACTGAATGGCATCGATTATTATTTTCGGCAGTGTCTTAACGTATTTATTCGCCTCGCAAATTTTGTATAAAAATAAGCTTGCTGTATAATAATCATTTTCATGTTGCAATTTTTTTATATTGTTTTGGATTAACGTACTCTGTACTGATTTTCTACAGTTTATCGCGAAGAAAAATAATCGGAAAATCAATAATGTGTATCTTTTTTTTATTTTGTTCTCAAAACTTTTCGTGTCATTGTGAGCATGTATTTTTCATTTTGTTGAAGTCCTGATTCCACGGGCAAGGCCATGCGCGTAGCTAGCGTTATATAATTAAAAAAAATATTTTCCGTAATATAAATACTACAAATAAATATCATAAAATATAAACAGAATAAGAGTAAACAGAGTAAGTAAAATAAATGCATCATTTCGAACAGAAAAATATGTTAGGTTAAATATGTAGGTGTTAGTGCCGCATGAACAAACCTGAAACCATTTTTTCAAAACATCTTAATACCATCCTAAATCATATTGAACAAGAAAATTTCACATGGATTATAAAAAACAATAACAAAGTAATTGAATTCCTTAATAATAACAAAATTGATACAATAGAAACCTACGACTTTCAAGATCTTTTCACAAGTATTCCAATAAATAAATTACAAGATGTACTAATGAACTACTTCTATGATCTTAAAAATCTCCTTAAAATTCCAGTAACTTACTGGGAAGACCTCATCAACTACTGCATATTCAATAACTTTATCTTTAACGGAGAAAATATTTTCCAACAAATAAAAGGCATCCCACATGGAACAAACTTCTCATCTTTACTAGCCAACCTCTTTCTTCATTTCTTCGAGAGAAATTTCATCTTAAACCTCCACTCTGCCTTCCGATTTATTGACGTTATTATAATTTATAATTTTCAAGACTTCAGATCTATTTGCAATACCATCTACCCAGAAGAACTCAAACTAATTAAAACCAGCAACAATCAGTCCCCAGCTATTTTTCTTGATTTATGCTTAGACCACAAAAACGACTTAAAAATTGACATTCACGACAAAAGAAACGAATTCAAATTTAACGTCAATAAATTTATTTTTTGGAACTCTAATATCTCATATAAAATCTACAAAAACACAATTATCAATCAACTTATAAGAATCAACAAAATTTGCAATAACCCTAATTCTGCCAAAAAACAAATCATGCAGTTAAGAAATAGCCTCAACATTAATAAAATCCCCCCCTCACTTTACGAACCTCTGATTAATGGATTTAAGATGTAAGTAAAGGATTGCTTATCAGAGAGATGCCGACGCGAAGTTTAATCTTCGTGGTAGGGTCACTCAAGTCGGTAATGTCTGATATTTTACCTCGAAAACGTATCTTTTAAACATTTTTCACTGGTCTCTCATTTTTTACTGATTTCCTCCACTATTTTTCTACGCTATCTATCTATCGTTTTCGCTCTTCCATTTAATCTTTTTCGTTCACAACATACTACACTCCCCTGGCAACAGCCAAAGTTAAGCGCGAAAACTGACACTTGACACCCTGTTCACACCCCTTCAACGCCAGTCTGTAGCGTGACCCTCCGCTTAAAATGCCACGTCAACATCCGTCCTTCTGGTACGTAAAATATTTTTTCTTACTTTTCTCTAATGTTATCACATCGTTATTCTGTTTTAATTATTCAAAACTCCTCTCTCTGTTTTTTTCTGGTTGGTTTGGCATTAGGGATGAAAATCAGTGTTTTGGGCCTTGCGACATAACTGAGTGCAAGAAAATGTCAAACTTTTATATTTAGCAATTCACAATAATTTCATCCCCTGAAGAAACGTTATTGTGCTTTTATTGCGTTTTTTTTCATTTCACATTTTATACTCTTTCATTTTTCGATTTATACTCTATCTACCACAGCGCTTTTGAACTTGCAGCTTTTAGCGCATTCATTGTGTATGTGATATATTTATATATTTTTCCATCTGTTACTAATCGCATTTGTGTCTTTAATCGGATTTATTTTCAATTCGTTTTTTTCATATCCTTTCGAATTTGATATGAATGTTTGTTATTTATTTTATTGTTTTTCTATTATGTTTTGCCTCTTTTATATATATATATATATATATATATATCATGAAAGTCAAAAAATATTAAAATAAAATGGAGAGACTGTAGTAAATCGGTAAAAGCGTATAGATGCTCATCAGGGTAAGTAAAATCTAAACGAACCGTTAAAATTAGTGAAATCATAATGTTTTCTGCGAACAGTGTTGGCATATAGCTAAAAAACACTGTCCTTTACCCCGAACATTATGATAAACCAAGAATTTGAATGAAATACAAATAAAAGAAATGAAATTACTAACCTAAAACTGAGAGATGCTACCAACGGGAGACGCGATAAAGGGAATAACTGAACGCGTCATGGAGTGTCCGGATGTTTACGAAGATATCAAGTTACTTCTGAGGTTGGGGGAGTTTCGATGAAGATTAGGAAATCGATGAAAAAAGGGATGAAAACGAACTACTTTGAGGAAACGATGAAGATTAAAGAAATGACGAAAAAAAAGAAAGGAGTGTATGTAAAAATTAATGTGTAAATAAAAATTAATGATCTATTCAGGGCAAGGATTGCAAAGCTTCATAAGAAAAAGTCAGATCAAACCATTTTATATATGACAATTAACTTCAAAAATCCAATATTCGATAAATTTAAATTAAACTCTGCACTTAAAGAAAATTCTAACTTATTCCCAATAAAAAATATTGAAATAAACAAATGCCTTAAATATGACACAACATTTGGAAGAAGGGTCTTCAATTATAATTCTTTCTGTAAAAATATAGAAACGAATAGAATCAATGTTCCATGTCATTGCAATGAAGAAAAATATAAAAATTATGTGGACCCTTTTCATAAACACATCCTTACTGGCAACCTTAATATTATTGAAAACGAAGAATTAAGGTCGATAATGAATAAAGGTACCAAATTTCGTCCTATTTTCAAAATTTCGTTAAAACACATACTAAAAAGTTTTCTCAATGACCTTGATAATTTTTGCCTTAAAGTAGCTCATAAATTTGACATACCTGTGCAGTTTTTCACCGAATGGAAATGGAATATTTATTTCAACTTTAAACACTTCGTAAAAAGCAATTACAGACTAATCAATGCAAGAATTGACACCTACGAATTACGTAGTATAAAGGAAAGCATCGAAACTCTGCAACAACATTTCATTATAACCCCTATTGACAAGGCAGCCGGCAACTACGCATTAATTTGCAAGAAATTTTATCTTGAACTATTAGATACGGAACTAAAGTCTTCAGAAACCTTTAAACAATGTAAATCCAATATCATCATTATTAAGAAAAAAATCTTAGCCTTAAACAAAAAAATTGGATGCCACAATGTAAATAACAACCTTCCGTATATTGTCATCTATCCTAAGTTCCATAAACAGCCTATTAAATTTAGATACATTACTTGCGGTACGAACACCTATATGTATAAAACTGGAATAATCTTCTCCAAATATCTGAACATTATCCTCAAGTTTATTGAAGACGAAAATTTTACCTGGATAATTAAAAACAATAATAAAGTTATCGAATTCCTTAAAAATAATAAAATAGATACAATAGAAACCTATGATTTTCAAGACCTCTTCACAAGCATCCCATTAGATAAACTACAAGAAGTCTTAATGAACTATTTCTACGACCTAAAAAACTTACTTAACATCCCAATAACATTGTGGAAAGATCTTACAAATTACTGTATTTACAATAACTTTATTTTCAACGGGGAAAATATCTTTCAGCAAATTAAAGGCATCCCACAAGGGACCAACTATTCTTCTCTTCTTGCCAATTTATTTCTACACTTTTTTGAACGGAATATCGCTATTAATTCGAATTCAGTCTTTGGATTCATTGATGACCTCATTATTTTTAACCATAAAGATTTCAATACAACTAAAAATACTCTATATCCAAATGAACTTAAATTAATACAAACCAATAGCTATCAAGATCCAGTTATTTTTCTGGACTTAATTATTGATAATCAAAATACTTTAAAAATTGATATTTATGACAAAAGAAACGAGTTTAAATTCAATGTCAATAGATATATTTTTTGGAACTCTAATATATCTTCTAAAATCTACAAAAACACTATCATTAATCAACTCATAAGAATTAACAAAACCTGCAGCGATAAAAATTCAATCAAGAAACAAATTCAACACCTTATAAATAACCTTAATAGTAATGGAATTCCTACCTCCTTCTACGAACCTTTAATTAATGGCTTTAAGATGTAAGTACAGGATTGCATATTAGAGCTATGCTGGCGCAGTTCTAATACTGTGGTAGGGTCTCTCAAGCCAGACAGGTCTAATGTGATTACCTCGAAAACGCATCTTTAAGTCGTTTATTAACGGATTTCAAATTCAAAGATTATTTAACACTTACCGTTTCCACCTTAATTTTTAACTACACTAGTTACAC
>BGPR01002191.1:101887-163833 GCA_013235015.1 Araneus ventricosus | reverse complement strand
TTGCAAGAAATTTTATCTTGAACTATTAGATACGGAACTAAAGTCTTCAGAAACCTTTAAACAATGTAAATCCAATATCATCATTATTAAGAAAAAAATCTTAGCCTTAAACAAAAAAATTGGATGCCACAATGTAAATAACAACCTTCCGTATATTGTCATCTATCCTAAGTTCCATAAACAGCCTATTAAATTTAGATACATTACTTGCGGTACGAACACCTATATGTATAAAACTGGAATAATCTTCTCCAAATATCTGAACATTATCCTCAAGTTTATTGAAGACGAAAATTTTACCTGGATAATTAAAAACAATAATAAAGTTATCGAATTCCTTAAAAATAATAAAATAGATACAATAGAAACCTATGATTTTCAAGACCTCTTCACAAGCATCCCATTAGATAAACTACAAGAAGTCTTAATGAACTATTTCTACGACCTAAAAAACTTACTTAACATCCCAATAACATTGTGGAAAGATCTTACAAATTACTGTATTTACAATAACTTTATTTTCAACGGGGAAAATATCTTTCAGCAAATTAAAGGCATCCCACAAGGGACCAACTATTCTTCTCTTCTTGCCAATTTATTTCTACACTTTTTTGAACGGAATATCGCTATTAATTCGAATTCAGTCTTTGGATTCATTGATGACCTCATTATTTTTAACCATAAAGATTTCAATACAACTAAAAATACTCTATATCCAAATGAACTTAAATTAATACAAACCAATAGCTATCAAGATCCAGTTATTTTTCTGGACTTAATTATTGATAATCAAAATACTTTAAAAATTGATATTTATGACAAAAGAAACGAGTTTAAATTCAATGTCAATAGATATATTTTTTGGAACTCTAATATATCTTCTAAAATCTACAAAAACACTATCATTAATCAACTCATAAGAATTAACAAAACCTGCAGCGATAAAAATTCAATCAAGAAACAAATTCAACACCTTATAAATAACCTTAATAGTAATGGAATTCCTACCTCCTTCTACGAACCTTTAATTAATGGCTTTAAGATGTAAGTACAGGATTGCATATTAGAGCTATGCTGGCGCAGTTCTAATACTGTGGTAGGGTCTCTCAAGCCAGACAGGTCTAATGTGATTACCTCGAAAACGCATCTTTAAGTCGTTTATTAACGGATTTCAAATTCAAAGATTATTTAACACTTACCGTTTCCACCTTAATTTTTAACTACACTAGTTACACTATTTTTAAATACACTTATTTCCTTTCTTATCTTCTTTCATTAATTTTATTTACATCTTAATTTTTAAATACACTCCTTTCCTTTTTATTTACACCTTAATTTTTAAACACACTCCTTTCCTTTTTATCATCATCCCTTAATTTTTATATACATCTTATATTACACATTAATTTTTACATACACTCCTTTCTTTTTTTCGTCAATTCTTTAATCTTCATCGTTTCCTCAAAGTAGTTCGTTTTCATCCCTTTTTTCCATCGATTTCCTAATCTTCATCGAAACTCCCCCAACCTCAGAAGTAACTTGATATCTTCGTAAACATCCGGTCACTACATGACGCGTTCAGTTATTCCCTTTGTCGCGTCTCCCGTTGGTAGCATCTCTCAGTTTTAGGTTAGTAATTTCATTTCTTTTATTTGTATTTCATTCAAATTCTTGGTTTATCATAATGTTCGGGGTAAAGGACAGTGTTTTTTAGCTATATGCCAACACTGTTCGCAGAAAACATTATAATTTCACTAATTTTAACGGTTCGTTTAGATTTTACTTACCCTGATGAGCATCTATACGCTTTTACTGATTTACTACAGTCTCTCCATTTTATTTTAATATTTTTTGACTTTCATGATATTGATATATTCTCCACAAATCTTCTTGAATTGCAGCATTTTTGCGCATTCGTTGCGTTTGTGTTATATTTTTCTACTTTATTTTATCTTCCCCTTTTATATATATATTCCACTTTCGGCTTTTTCTTACCGCAGATTTTTTTCTTGACATTTTGTTTTTTGAATGTTTATTTTGTATATGTTGCTTTTACATTTCTGCTATGTTTGTTTCGTATTTGTTATATATATATATATATATAAACTTTTTAACGAAGGGTGGTTTTGGGTTCTAGGGGTCATGATCGGTGAAGATCTGCAGAAATTTTCGGAAAGTCGTGTCATGAGAACCATTGCAGTAAGTAGAGTTCCTATAAGTAATCTACCTAACATAAAAAAAATCGAGACTTTTAGTATGAAAAACATATGCACATCAAGGGGCTAACGGAAAAAAAAGGCAAAGACGAAATAAAAAAACAGAAAGTGAAAGAAATAATGCATAAAAAGGTAAATTTTAAAACAATAGAGATAAATTAATGCAAAAATGGCAAATTATAAAAATATAGAAATAAATAAATAAATGCAGAATAAACAAAAACACAGAAAGAGAAAGGCAGGAAAACAAATTTGGAGTATAGCTTTATTTCTATTTTTTGCAGTGTTTCTTTTTCTGCCTTTCCCTTTTTGTTGTTGTTGTTCTTTCTGCTTATTTTTTTTATTTCTTCTGTCTTTATTATTCTTATGTTTTTTAATATAAATAAATTAATATTTTATTATATTCGTTAATGATTTCTTTTTGCACTCTCATTCACTTTCTCTTTCATTCATTCATTCTTTCTCTCTAGTTGTTTTAAAGTTTAGTTTTATTATTTTATTTTATAATTTTAATTTATTATATTTAGTTTTTATGCATTTATAGCTTTTTAAATTAATTATTGCTTTATTTTCTAATATAATTATTATAGATATTTAAGTCATTAATTAAGTAATTGACGAATACATATATTTTTTTATAAGTCTAAACGTGTATTGATTTCTTTGAGATTTGTGTGTTATTTACAGATGAAGCCTTCTTACATTTTCTTGTGTTATTTGGAAGGAAATTATTTATATTCGTGAAATATTATTTTCCTTCTGGATTGTTGCTTTTGTAGTCCATTTCATTCTCACGGATATCCTTTCGGCATTCATCCGTCAGTTCTAGTAGTAACGAAGTGGAATTAGGTGTCTTTGTTCCTTTGGACGTGGCTTCTTTGTAGCTGTCGTCGGATATGTGAATACTGGAGTATGGACTGATTTCTACTCGTACCTGTCCTGTCTGAGTTCCTTTTTCGAAATTTGTTTCAATGTCGGATATCGTGTGTTCGTCCTCCAAGTCTTGTATAATTTCCATTAAGCCCTCTGTTGCATTCCGTGAGCATGTAGGAGAGTTTGCGTCTTCGAAGTAGTCTAGGTATATTTTTGCTAATTCTAGAAGCCATACAGGATGGAGATCATTTTCCACTAAATCCAAGAAAGGAGCAGCATTCAAGTCTCCGTAGAAGTGTTGTATTCGGGGCTGAAAGCCTTTCTTTGACCTTGGACACATGCTCCGCATTCGCGTATTGCTCGTGATAATGACAGGCATCTATCGAAGGTATCCGTCTCCACAAATTTCCTTTTGTGCGAAAGGTCTAGTATCTTCCAAGATGATATTTAACTGTTCTATCATGGCATTGTTGAAATAGGGTTCTTTCATGATGATAAGCCTTTAGTTAATGCAGTCTTGCCATAAAAAGCAGTAACTACTTAATCCTTGAGTTATCTCTCCTATGTATATAGCAGCATTCATCATGCTTTTGACTATAAATGTTTTACCACTGTTTGGTTCTCGGACAAGTACAGTGTGTTTCTTTTGCGTCTTAATTTGTCTAAAACTTTAATGAACATACGCTCCGAAATCTCGTGGATCTTTATTTTGGTTTTCGCACCATGCGTTCTTTAAATCTACGCTTTGTTCGATTGTTAGACATTGGTTTTCTCTGTTTCGTAAATTGAGCAGAGTTCTAGAACTGGCCTGTCGAGTGTCTCTAACATGAGTTCTGTTTTAATGTAATGCTAAAAATTCTTTTGTAAAAGCATTGTTTAAATTTTTCTGCATCCTGAAATTCCGAAAGTACTTCTACATCCGACTTTCTTTATGTTTATTCTATCATCTCCATGATTAGCTGAAAGTCATTTTTCGTTTCCTTTGAGAGTTCTTGTATTTGGGCTTTATTGTCCTTCACCTGTTGTATCTGTTCTGGTGTTACGTCCATTAGTATTTTACTTAACGTAGATTGAGGTGTCACTTCGCTTGTGAAAATAATGTGTTTCGGTTCATTTAGAAAGTATGCTGCGAAATTTATCGGATAATTATAATGTCACTGTGTTTAAAGCATTGTTTCATATATATTGTTAAGTTGTTTCTATATATTACGCGTGCCTGGAAGTGTTGTATAATTTATTCTTGTGTAATCGATTTATCTTAAATTAAATTTTAAAGATTAAGAATAGGCTTAAAGCATCTGGCCGTGGCGACTGAGTGAGAGAGAGAAACTGGCAACTTTAGGAAAAAATTTGTTATTTAAAATAATTTATCATAGATGCCGACACGACTGGCGACCTTCTCTCTGACGACATGTAAGAAAAGTGTGTCTTATACCTGTAATTGTATTAATAAAATCAGTTTCTAAGCCCTTATTCTTTTCCGAAAGTGTGGAAATGGAAGAGCGGTAGTGACTGTGGAAAGACTGCCCTCATTGATATTCCTTCAGTCGTCCTTTGAAATAACATAGAGGAAAGCGGTGAGCTTTGAATAATTGTCCTCAGTCTTTTTATTTTGCTTCCACCATTTTTAATTTCTTATTTACGTTTTTTTTATCATCCATATTGAAGTACAGTTTTTCTGCCTTCAAATAAAGTCTCCACTACATAATAACAGTTATATTGAACTTTCCTCCCTTGAAAGGAAGTCACATTGGTAAAATTGTTTTATTTTCAATTATGAAAGCCAACCTTCTCAATGCCAGGGCCCCATTTTTCTATTAGTAGAAACATGCTCTTTTTGACAATGACGTAATTGTAGTGAATGGCTTTTGCACTGCATACATTAAAAAGCGGGAATTTCTTAATAGGGAACAACTCATGCATAAAATATTCAGATTCTCCTTTCAAATTAAAACCTCTTTATTTAGTATTCACATTACTATAAGCTCATGTGTGCGTGCTTCCATCTATCTAATATGGAAGGAACTACTTCCGAGACAAGGAAGAAAATAAAACTTACGTCCCTCGAACATTTTTATCCATTCCATCGATTCGTTTATTTCAGAACATTGATCTTCCCAGATAGCAACTTTAGATTGCAGCAGAGTTTCAGCAGTCTTGCTCTGAAAGTTTGCAAGCTTGCAGCAAATTTGACACGGCAAGACCACAAGTTAATAACAAGTTTGAAATAAGTTTTCAGAAGCTCCGAAGTCACCACGCGTCGTACTTGCAGCAAATATGTCACGTCAAATTCATTGCAAAAGAGTAGGAAAAAAGAGAGTAAGAATTCGAACATTGGATTCGAACCCCGGAAATCTCGGTTACCAACCTGTCGCCTTAATCAGCAAATCCTCGTTTGGCGAAGATAGCGAGGATTACTATACACAAGATACATGTAATTTTCAAAAGTCTTTTTGATTTAATGATTTTTTATAATTTTGAGAATATCATTTAAAGTCAAAGAGAGAGCGATTTTCACTAATAAAAATTCTGGATAGCAATTATATATGATTGCTATCCAGAAGAGCTTAAATTAAACAAAACTAATAATGAACTGAACAAATGGAAATTTTTGGATCTGGAAATTTACGACAAAAGAAAATAATTTAATTTCAAGGCTATTACACTTTGTGATTTTCAAACAAATTTTCACTTTAAAATTATTAGAAATTCCATTTTTTCTCAAATTTATAGAATAAAAAATGTTTGTAATAACCATTCAACTTTTGTTAAAGCTTTAGATAATTTAAAGAATAATTTAAAAGATAACGGTTACCCAAATAATTTCTTTAACTTCAATAAGTTATTTAAAAAGTTTGAAGAACTTTTTATTCTTCTGGTAATTGGTTCGAATATTTTCTACATAGACGGAGCTAGGCATGCTAGCTTCTAGACTTTTTCTTTCTTTGTTCTTGTATGTTATCGATAGCGTCATTCATTCTTGCTTATATTTAGGCAGAGGGTAAATATTTACGTTTTATAGTCTCTCTATTGGATTTGTTATAAAGGACTTTGCTAAGTTTTTCTTTTTTCAAAGAGATTATTTCCTATATTTCAGTTGATGGATAAATTCAGGCCACAGGGGGTATAATTTTTGACCTTTTAGTAGTCCCCTTGACAGAAACTGTATCCATATTAGAACTTCGTTGACAAGTGGTCTTCGAAAAAGTTCGCCATTCGAGTTCTTTTCCATTTCTTTCATTTTAATTGTATTTTCTTTTATATTCTGATTGTTTTCTTTATTGTATTTTAATTATTATATCACGGTTTTATTGTTCTTTAATTCTATAGTGAATTGTTGGTTAAATGCTGGATAGTATTGTTGATGTAATCACTGGATGCTGCTGCGTTGGACGCGCAAAAAGGTGTATTTTTATCGTTATTGTTTAATTCTTCTATATTTTTTCTTTTTTTCTTTTTTTGTATTCTATTATCATGACAAGATAATATCCAGATAAATCACACTTGCTGCAAATGTGCGTGCTGTCTGGGTTCTGACTAACTTACTAAAAAAAGATAGTTTTAAAACCCAGAATTGTCTGTTAAATAAAATAAACAGACTCAATTAATTAAATATAACAAGTGACAGAAAACAGCCATACTAACGCAGAAACATAAGAAGGAAACTTAAAAGTAAGGATTCACAAAATGCGAACTATCAAAAACAAAAGAAAAAATAACTAAAAAAAGAAAGTGATGAAACAAGAAATGACCAATTCGCCATGCTTCTTTCAAATAGAAACAAAAGATACCTTCCACGAACAAAGGGTGTCAAAACATTCTCATATACATGAACATTTCAGAGAAAGCAATTCATAACTGAATGTTTCGTAAAAACTAACAAGACAGAATCATTGTACAACAAATGGTGAACATGTTTGTTTCAACTAGAAGAACAAAGCATCATCCACTAAAAGAACTTGAAATTGTGAAACATCGTTCGAACAAAAGGAATTCAAATATAATCAGTAAAGGAACAAAATAATGTGTCAGATGTTGTTTTCTAAAAGAAAGAGGTTTTCCGCAAATCTATATTTTTTAAGCTTGAATCTTCGAGAATTAATCATCGAATATCAATTTTAATTGTGTATTTAATTTATAAAAACTGATAAGTACTCAGGAAATTCAACTTTTATAAAATTCAGTAATGCTGTTCCAAGATTGAAGTTAAAAAAATATTGATACGGTCTTTTATGATTACGGTCAATGTGATAAATCGGTTATTACGTATAATTATTGGATCTTTAAAAGGTTATTATGCTAATAACAGTATTTTTATGCTGTAATTATAAACAATTACCATTTATTATGTATAATTCGCGTGGTTACTAAGTATAATAACGTATTTTATACATTGACCGCAACATATATATTGTCTAGAACGAGCACCGTTTTGTTTTATATTCTTTCTTTTTGAGTTTGCATGCTTGTATCTAATTCGTTTTCCACACTGAATGTGTTACCTAATCACTTTCTAATTAGTGAATTTTTTGACATCATTGGTTCTCGTTGTATAAATACTGCATTTGAAGACTGAACTACAAAATAGATACGAAACCAACAAACTCAAGCCTTCATCATTCCTGTCATCTGGACTATCAGGCTTGAACACCTTTCCGAGAGACGGTCGTTGTTGATAAACGGTGAATTCCAGATCTAGAGAAAAAACCAATCCCTTTCTATCTGAGACGAGTGTTCGCCAGTCGTGATTCCGCGGAAAAAGGCATGATTCCGAACCCTGCTTTGGTGGTCCCACATACCAGAGGTAAACACAGGCCACCAAGATCTTCACTAAGGTAGAATATCCTTGTATTCTGTTCAAAACAAAGCCCCAGTTTACAACACCAGACTGATATTATTCCTTAGTTATAAAGTAAGTACAGTGAAACCACTCTACACCGGCCACTTTTCCATTCCAATGGAGATTGGCAGCTCTAAAGTGGCTTTATATTTGAAAGTACAAAATATGTATTTAAGCTCTGATTCGTTATTTCTGACGAAATGAATTTTAAGAATTTTGTAAATAAAAAATTATTTTACACCAAAATTTCCTTTTTTTCAAAGAAAGAATTTCTTTCTGCTTGGTTCATTCAGGATTTTTAAATGTATGAATTCTTTATTCTTTATTTGTCGCCTTTTCCCTTAGTAAAAAGTTCAAGTTCAGAGGGAGAGAGAGAGTAATGGAAAAGTTTTCATTGAAGTTGAACGGGCGACCATCCCTGCCGCAAAGATGAGTTTTTGTGGCCGTTTTTAAGGTTTAAATTAACACCATGTCTGTGGGCCAAAAACTCCGTATCTAACAAAAGTGGTCGTTGGCACAGATTTTTTTGTAGTTTATATGCATAAATCCTTGATTCTGGAAATTAAGTTTGAGAAAATGATTTGTGTTATGCTTAAAGCATTGATGGATCATCAAACCAGCAATATTGCAAAACAATTTTACAAAAAAATGTTTTTTAATTTTAATTTTAAAAAACTCTTACGCTTAACTAATAAAACACTTTAATGTGTACGTTTTGTTTTAAATAGTATGATGAGATGTTTTTATTGTTTGTGTGGTTTTTTAAGATATATAATTGGAGAAAATAAATTGTTAGAAACGTTTAATCATGCTGTCTGTATGGAATTTTGTAATTAGATTACAAATAATTTGAGAGAAAGCATAATCATTTTTTAATTTACTAATAATTGACATTGAATCGTACATCTAATGAGAATTATTTTTCCTTCTAACGAAACGTGTGCAGTATGATGCAGAGCCTCTGAAAGCACAATATGGAATTAGTGGAAGATAGAGGAAAACACCCAGTAGATTAACAGGCAGCAGATCATTAGAAGCATCCCTTGAATGCAACTGATTAGCATATGTCGTCTGTGAAAGAAAAGAAGGAAAAAAATAAAATCAATCACTTGAAATTTTAAAAAATACAAAAATAATTCGAATCATAGCAAACCAGAAATCTGATTCATCTGTATTGAAGCTTAAATCAATGATAGGGAGAAAATAAATTTAAGAATGAAATTATACTTTTCATACACCAAATCACAGTCATCGTACAATATTTGTGTGGTTTTTGTTTTTATTTCGGATTCACAAACAGTTTTCCAGTAATCCTAGGATTTAAGCACTCGCGAAATGCGTTTGTATACTGTATCAAGCGCCATGTTCGAACCAGTCCTTTCATTAGTACACAAATAGTTGAATTCCGTATTCTTTGAGTTCGTTTAATTCTTTTCATTTAAAACGGCTGAAGAAACTTCTCTTCAAAATGGAACGATTGTAATTAGCTAAATCGTTTGGTTAAAATTTAACCTCCAAACAAGCATTAGAAGTCACCAAAAAGAGCGATAACGAACAATTATGACAGACTTTCCACAAAATAAGGTTCTTATATTAACTAAACATTGAGGGTTACAGCAATAGGGATATCATATTTAATATTTTCAAAGTATCCTTAACCCATTAACGCCCAGCGTCCTCATTCGAGGATAATGAATAAAACAGTGTGTACAATCTTTTCGATTTTTTGAAAAGGGTTTTTTTATTTTTAAAAATGGTATATGACATCACGATGTGCATTCCTAAAAATTTTCATGCAGCTGCTTCCGTTTAAAATTCCGTAATTTCTATCGCCGTTTTGCGATTTTCTAGCCTCGCAGATGCATTTAGTTTTCACGCAGCTGCATCAAATAAAAACAAGTTGAGGAATTAAATCTATACTTATAAAAGACAATGTTTGTATATGTGTGTGCGATGATGCAGGCGAATCTATCGCACTTAAAGCCTTGAAATTCGGCACACAGGTAGTCGTAATGGTGACTGAATGCACCTCGAAGCCGGAATTTTAAAATTTAATCTAGAAATTTTTTTTTATTTAATGTTTTGTGTTGTTTTGGTTTATTTTTCGCACTAATTTCTAAATAGAATGGTTTTGAATAATTGCACGAAAACAATAGATGCACCATCAAAAAGATCATACGATTTCAGTTTTAATGAAGTTAGTTTTGAATTTCTAACGCAATTTCCTGAATTTTGAGATTTTTTTTAAAAATAGTCACTTTTCAAAAATAAAATTTTCCGGAATTCTTAAAACTCTTGCATCCGATGTTCTAATAAAGATATAATTTTCAAAACTTTTTTTGGTAGTAAATCAATTATTTTTCTCCGAATTAAAACAAGAATGGTGAAAATATTTTATTTCATCGATTTTAGATTAATTTATTTTTTGATGGGATCAGAGAATTTTTCTCGATTGCCGACAGAGAAGAAGGAAGGCGTTTCGCATTTTTTTCGCCTTGGCTACACCATCTGGCGGAAAAAAACAGCCGTGATTTATTCCCTTCCTTCGCTGGACGCAGTCGTAAAGCAAATTCCTCAAATGAGGACGGGCTGTAATTTACACAAATATTTGCTTAACAAAACCATGTTGGTAACTTTAGGCAGTAATGTTTCTCCAAAGAAGAAGATTGGAGGGGTACATTCTACTTCAATTATCCGAAGATCAATAGGAGTTAGAGGTAGCAAACAGATGTCATGTGGTCTCCCATCTAATGTATCTAAAGCTTCCAAAAAAAGGAAACATAATCTCTCGAAAAATGTCAAATTAGACCAGCCAAATGCTAAAAAGCATTGAAATGTTTTATATTTTAAATTATTGAAGGGATTTGCTGAGTGCATTTATTTCGTATGTGCATTGTACAATTTAAAAGATGTAAATAAGTCACAATATTTATTTATAAATTTTCTCTGCTTGCAAAGTAAAATTTTATATGAAAAATAGGTATTGCTGTTTTCAGGTAATATCAAGTAGTGAAAAATTTATTGAGCAACTATTGAAGTTGATAGAAATACTTTTAGAAATTATTATTTTTAAGAATAGCCTTTTTTGTAATTTTTATTTCTTGTATTTATATTTTATTGACAGATTCAATATTGTACATATATTTTAAAAGATTATTTTTTGTCATCTATGAAGAAAATTTATAAAATCGGTGTGTTTATATTCAGTGTTTTCATTTTTATGTGTATTTTATAATTTTAAAAAATGTAAATTATTCGCCTTATTTATTTGCACAATTCCTGTGCTTGCAAGTAAAATTTCATATGAAAAAATGTATTGCTGTGTTTAGGTAATATCAAGTAGTGAAATGTGTAATGAGCAACTACCGATGTTCCTAGAAATATTTCTAGAATTTATTTTTGGATAGAATAGCCTTTTTCTTAATATTTATTTCTAGCATTATATATTTTAATGACACATGCAGTCTTGTACATATTTCAAAGGATTGCGTTTGACAATTTATTTAAAAATTGTATAAAATTCGCATGTTTATATCCAGGAAAAGTTTTCTTCGCATATTAGAAATTATTAAAAACAGTGATAATTATCATTATTACGTCTTCAAAAGGATAGTGAATAAATATTTTTCTTTATATCCAGAAAATACTAGAAATTAAGTGAAAATTGTTTGTTATAAAATTGCTGTAAATAAATATATTTTTAAAAAATTTTAAAAATTATATCATTTAATGTATTTGTTCAATAAGGAATAATGAAAAACAAATATTTTTCTTTGATATTATTCTACTGTTATACTAATATCTACTTGCTTTTCAAAAATATTACCGACTTTCTATTCACTATAGCTTTTTTTAATTGAAATTACGTACAGAAATGCAATGTTTTTGCATCATTCAGCTGAAATTTAATAAATAAAAGGTTACCGATATTACATTTCTTCATTTGTTTAGTTTCGTAACATCTTTCGCAATATTGATTTTTTTGTTTGGAAATGGGAGTATGATATTTTTTGTAGTATGATTATTTATTCTCGCCATTTATAATCAAACTAAGCATTTGAAAAAAGCTTCACCTTTTATGAAAATATTTATTTTCAATTGAATTCAAATCAGAATTGAAGATTATGGCTATTCTGCATCGGGGAAATTAACATAACTTTTAGACCATTGGCTATTCTGCAGCTGGGAAATTAATATAACTTTCAGAATAATGTCCAATTTAAAATGAATATAGTTATAAGAAAATAAATCCTCAGAACCTGACACCCATTACGAGTAACAAAATATCATTGCATATTTTAGATTACTATTGTTAATTTTGTTGAATCTCACTGCCCATTTTTTGTTACTCGCATATTCTATTTATTATTTTTATAACTTAGTTATAATATAAAACTATTCTGTTACTTCAGTGATAATTGACGAACTTTGTAAAAATAGTTAAGCTTCCTGACCGTTTGCTATTATTTAACTGGTTTAAATGTATCTTAATAATTTAATTATTGACATGTGACAGTGGCAGACCTACATAAAACGGCGCCCAGGGCAAATACCAAAATAGAGCCCCTCCCCGTCTTTTTTTTTCAAAATTGCAATCCGTAGATCTTACCCCTCCCAGAAACATTAAGCCTGGGAGTGCTAAAATTGAAATTGCAATTAAACTGAAATAATAATTTTGAAAACATTTCTGAACTAATGTGATATAGCCGTCTTCGGCGACCAGCTGATTCACACATCAGATTAATTATATTAATTTGTAATGTGAAGCAACTTTCATAGTTATACACACAGGAAGAAAACTGCTACATTCATAAGCTGTAACATCTAAAAAGTTTAAATTCTCGGAAGTAAAAATATAACGAATGTTTAGCCATTAAAGTCGCACATGATTCTGATTGTTATTACAATATTTGTATTTATGAACTGATTGGAAATTTTATACATAACTAGTTAAATCACATAAATGAATAACATAAATTACTAACTACAGATGTTAACTCTTGAAATAAGGACAATTGATATTCTCTTATGAAATACACAGTTTAAATATTTCTAAATCTGTAGAAATTATGAAAATCACCTAAATACTCCATGTATACTTAATATATATCAAATGATAAATCTAAATCCGAAAAACAATTACCTTTTGCTTATAATTAAACACACATAGAGAGAGAGAACGAAAAAAAGACTTTCTGCTCTTTCATAGCTTAAAAATAAAGTAAAATTTTGATTAAAAAGTTATCTCAGATATAATGATCCTTTTCAATAACAGATGGAGGATAGATCAGAGGGTAAATAAGAGCAGTGGACTGTTAATTAAATAAATTTATTGTAAACAAAAACATGAACGATCAAGGCACAATTTAAATAAATTCTTAAGTAGTAACATTAAAGGAGAGACGATTCTCATTCCCAAGGGGGAATACGACACAAGGGTCCGTTCGCTTAGGCGATCCGAACGAGAATGAGCTCCAGTCAACTTCGCACCCCCAAGGACACGAAAGGGGACAGCTAAAGTTCATTCAACTCTGCCCCCTCAATGGCGCAAAACTCCGCGGCGAATGGAAGGACGTGTAGGCGTCAACATCCTTTCCGACGTTGAAATATACATATATTTCAAGAAAAGCATTCTACAATAAATAGTAATTCTTATAGCATAAAAATTATCATTTACACATTAAACAATATTAAAATAATAAGTTCAATCATTAGCAATATTCAAATGAAACACAATTCTAATCCAACTAATAAAAAAGAAAAAAGAATTTTTTTAAAAAAAGAACATTTCAATATTATAGTATTAAATAGTGAATATTATACACAAAATAGTTTACATAAATGCACATTTCCAGATAACAGAATAATGAATATATAGTGGCATTTTTTAAAACTACCTTTCAATTGGAAGTACACACAATCTGGAAACAGATCTCTTGAATATTCCTGTCTTTGTTTTAATATCAACTACCCGTATAATATTATCTTTCCCAGGATAGAGTTTAACTATGCGACCTAAGGACCACTTAGAGACAGGAACATTATCTTCTTTAATTAAGACCATATCACCAATATTAATGTTGTCCTTTTTGAACATCCATTTGTGACGTTGCTGCAAGTTATTTAAATAATTTTTACTCCAATGTTTCCAAATTGTTTGAACTTTCTTAGTTAATAATTGCCACCTATTAAGACGATTATCATTTAATTCTACCATCAAAGGTTCGGGAATAGACGTAATGGGCCGACCAATTAAAAAATGACCAGGAGTCAAGATTTCTAGATCTTTCACTTCAGAGGAAAGTGGTGAAAGGGGTCGAGAATTGAGTAATCCTTCAATCTGAATTAAGATTGTTAGAAATTCCTCATAAGTGAGACAAGTATTACTTACAACTCGTTTAAAGTAGAATTTAAATGATTTAACACCAACTTACCAAAGACCACCGTGATGAGGTGCCCTGGGGGGAATGAATCCAGGTTATTTCTTCTTCAGATAGAAAGTTTTGAAATAAAGCGTCTTGTTGCTCCATTAATTTAAAAAGACGATTGATTTCATTTTTAGTTCCTACAAAATTCGTAGCATTATCCGAAAGTATTTTTCTACGCTTACCTCTCCTAGCCATAAATCGTTTTAAAGCTGCAATGAGAGCTTCAGAAGAGAGATCAGATACTAATTCAAGATGAATGGCTTTCGTAGAGAGACATATAATAATGCAAACATATATTTTAGTAGGAGGATCCCTCTTGCGTAACTTAGTTTTGATATAGAATGGCCCAGAAAAATCTATGCCAACAGAGTTAAATACAAAATTAGGATTAACTCTGTCCTCAGGTAAGTCTCCCATCTTTTGACTACTTATTTTAGGATTAGCTTTGAAGCAAGTTACACAACTGTGCACAATCTTTCTGCATAGATTTCGCCCATTTAATGGCCAAAATTTCTGCCTAATATTATACAACAATGCTTGAGGCCCTGAATGAAATTGAATTTTATGGTAATACTGAATTATCATATCGGTAACCTTATGCTTGGCAGGCAATAGTATGGGATGTTTACTGTTGTAAGGAAGAATTGAGTTCCTTAACCTACCACCTACCCTCAGGATTCCTTGTGAATCAAGAAAGGGAGAAAGACTCTTTAACTTAGAATTGGGAGTCACATTACCACACTGTTCAAGGCTGTGAATTTCATTGCCAAAGGTTCTTACTTGCACTTCTCTCAAAATATAAATTTCAGCGTTTTGCCGTTTTATTTTACTTGGAGCTCCACATTCTTTTGAGTTCTTTTTACATTTATTTATAAATCTGAAAATCAAACTTATGATACGTATTAATTTTTGAAAATTATTGGAAATACAAATTACATCATCAAATAAAGCAGAAGTTTTCAGAGTTAAACACACTGAGTCCTTAGATTTGAATTCTGATAAATAATTTTTATCAGACTGGTTTAGTTCAGTTTCAGAGTTCAAGGAATTGAAAGAATCAGGTTCCTGAAACCAAAATTGGTTATTCACAAGAAACTGGGCATCTATTCCCCTAGAAAGGAGGTCTGCCGGATTATTTTTAGAAGTGATGTGAGACCAATGATACTCCTTAGTAAGCTCTTGTATCTGAGCTACTCTATTACTCACAAAGGTTTTTAAAAGATGAGGAGGAGTATCAATCCACGATAAGGCTACAGTGGAATCAGACCAGAGAAGGACTTGATTTATTTTTAATTTCAGTGCATTAAGCACTTTTCTTGTGAGCTGGGCTAGCAGTAGACCAGCTGCTAACTCCAATCTCGGTATGGTGACACTTTTAATGGGTGCCACTCTAGATTTACTGCAAAGAAGAAAAGTGTTATTATCAGATGAATCACACACTGATTGTAGGTATATCACTGCACCATATGCCTTTTCCGAGGCATCGGAAAACCCATGTAGTATAATTTCCTTGGGATTTGGTCGAAGCACAAATCTTGGTATTTTTATGTTTTTCACATAGCTCAGACTTGCAATGAATGAAGACCACTCCTGAGCAATGTCTGAGGGCAGTTTCTGACTCCAGTCGATCTGGAGCAGCCACAGACGTTGAAGAAATATCTTGGCCTTGCTAATTACAGGACCAAGAAATCCGAGAGGATCAAAGAGTCTAGCTATCTGAGACAGAACGTCTCTTTTGGTAAACTAAGTAGTGGAACTAGTAGAGATATCAAATAAGAAGGCATCTTCACAATTGTTCCACATCATTCCTAGAGTTTTCACTGTTGACTGTTTTTCGCAGTAGTTGAAGGGGTATAGGTCCGATTCACTGCTCTCACTAGAACACCACTTATGTAGAGTCATGCCACCTCGAAGGAGTAGTTCTCCGAGTTCTTTCTTCAGTGCCATAAATTGGTTTATATCAGAAGCACCGGATAAGCAGTCATCCATGTAGAAATCCTCTAGTAGCACTTTTGATGCTATGGGAAAGTTTTCCCTCTCATCTTTAGCAAGTTGTTGAAGAGTCCTTGTTGCTAGGAAGGGAGCACTAGTAGTTCCGTACGTCACAGTCTTTAAGGCAAACCTTTTAACATTCTCTTCAGGTCCTTCTTTCCATAATATTTTTAGATATTTTCTTTGCGAAGGGTTGATCTCAATTTGTCGGAACATTTTACTAATGTCCGCAGTAAATGCATACTGGTGTTTTCTAAATCTTGTAAGAATGGAAAATAAGTCGTCCTGTAGGACACCACCAGCGCACAATAGGTCATTTAAAGAATAACCAGTTGTGGTCTTAGCTCTAGCATCGAAGACTACTCTAAGTTTAGTAGTGATGCTTGATGGACGTAAGACACCATGATGAGGCAAGAAATAACCGTCATTACTGTGGTTACAGTTAGTTATTTCTTCCATGTGATTTAGATTCTTATATTCTCGTAAGAATTCCGAGTATAAGAATTTCATAGTTGGATCCCGATTTAGTCTTTTCCATAAGTTATCGAGCATTTTAGAGGCCATTTGATAGGAATCACCCAGACTATTTTTTTCAATCTCGGGTTTAAAGGGCATTTGCACCACATATCTTCCCTCAGAATTTCAATAATGAGTTTTTTCATAGTGCTCATTACAATAATTTAGTTCCTCACTAATTGGGGAACTGTCGCACGTCACATTTTCTATTTCCCAAAATGACCTTAATGTTTTATCTAAGGTGTCCATACCTCTGGACAGAAAACAATGACTAGTTGCATTATTAATTTGGGAATTAGGTTCTGTGCTACCAGTAACTATATATCCAAAACAAGTATCCTGAAGAATTAAACGACTGTCATTTAGTCGAATTTTATCTGCTTTGATAAATTCGAAAAACAGCTCACAACCCAATAAGAGATCAACTTTTTGTGGTATATAGAAGGTTTCATCAGCAAGTTGAATATTTTCTGGAATTTTCAAATTGGAAACATCTAACCTGGTTGCAGGTGAAAAATCTGTTATCTTTGGTAATACCATTAATTCGATATCCCATTGATAATTTCCGTTTAAGTTGGACAAACTGGTTGTCACCTTTCTGCTAGCATTTTGAGTTGAACCACAAATTCCACTAACAGGCAAGAATAATTTTTCTTTTTTTAATCCCAAAAAATTTGCACAATCCGAACTTATAATATTGATTTCGCTAGCTGAATCTAGAATTGCTCTCACTGGTACAAATTTGTTTTCTTTATTGCGAATGAAGACTCGAGCAGTGCACAAAAGAATCAACTTACGGTTTAAAAGTCGAGCAACAAAAACTTGTAGCCGTCTGTTCTACTTGCGTAGTTGAAGAGTGGGGAGAAGCACAGAGGGGAGTATCTTCCTCCTCGCGGCAGGAGTTGTTTTTGTTGTTTATTTTTGAGTCGTCATGCAGTAAAGAATTGTGACTATCACCACACATGAAGCAGTTATATTTCGATTTACAGTTTGTATTCGGATGAAAAGATAAACATTTTTTGCACAGTTTATTTCTTTGAACACAATCTATACGATCAGAAAGTTTGAAGGATTTAAATTTAGAACATCGATATAGAGGATGGGATTCATTGCAATTTTGAAGAACACATTTTTTACTTTTGTTATGAGAATTCACATTTAGTGATTTTGGACGGGAAAAATTTTGTAGATAACCTCCAGTGGTTCTTCCAAGTTAGTACTTTCTGGTAAATCCAAATAGTCTGCTAGAAGCTTCTTCATTTGTGCTTTCAGTTCTAACACATTTTGCAATTTTTGATTCAGAATAATTTCTGACTCTTCTGGCGTGGCTGGCGGTTCAAAGGACTCCGCAGCTTTATTTAGCCTAGTTACTCTATCCCTGATCGTTCCGCGAAGGCGGTTTAGTTTTTGCAGCATATTTTTACCCATATCTTCGGGTCGCTCGGACCAAAAAATGGAGGATAGATCAGAGGGTAAATAAGAGCAGTGGACTGTTAAATAAATAAATTTATTGTAAACAAAAACATGAACGATCAAGGCACAATTTAAATAAATTCTTAAGTAGTAACATAAAAGGAGAGACGATTCTGATTCCCAAGGGGGAATACGACACAAGGGTCAGTTCGCTTAGGCGATCCGAACGAGAATGAGCTCCAGTCAACTTCGCACCCCCAAGGACACGAAAGGGGACAGCTAAAGTTCATTCAACTCTGCACCCTCAATGGCGCGAAATCCCGCGGCGAATGGAAGGACGCGTAGGCGTCAACAACAGAAAAACAAATGATTTAAAGATTTAATGAAACAATGAAATAGGTTTTCTTAAATTTCAACAGTAAAAACTACTGCTGTTAATTATATTAAAAATATTTTTAAAAATTTCGTAAAAATTCGAAAAATTCTCACAACTAAATATGTATCATTGCGAAGATAATTGTTGGAATTTTAGGATGATATAAAATTTATTTTTGTGCGATAATGTTTACAAAAGTTATCTTAACTTATTTTTCAATTTATTTAAATTCTAATTAAAATTTTTAAAAATTGCTTCCAAATTTCTCACTCTCAAAAATGTATTCGGGCCAAATTTCGTTACTTTAAGCCAAATGGCCAGCCCTGGAATGAGCAAACATACAACAGAAACACACAATCTCTTTTAGTATTAAGTGAGATAACTGCACAATGGAACAGCTCGTTCATCTAAAAGGCATCATAAGGATATACCACAAAAAAAGATTTTAAAAATATGAAATAGTTTCGAATATTTTAATGAGATTTTGCCAAATTTTCTGAGAAAATTTCATTCATTATTAATTTAACCACTTAAAAAAGCTTTAAATAAGAAATTCGAACAGTTATTTGGGAGAACATTTTGATAATTTAGAAACATATGCATTCCATTGATCTCGCATTTAAAACTTAAGATAAAATCCCACAAATAACAATAATAATGAAAATATTATATACATTACCTTTCCCTAAATATTGATAACTTGGAATGGATTGCCTTTAAACTTTACCAAACGAGTAGAAATATTTTTTCATGTGTTGCTCTGCCGGTTAAAAGTAGGAATAACACTTTAATCCTAATTGTTTTTCACGAACTTCGAAAAAAGCCGATAGGCAATCAATCAGCATGATTAAGGAGGCTATAACATTTTAGCTTCAACCATACGGTGAGAAACCTCTAAACCCTTTGAAACTAATTGATATATTATCTTTCCATGACTAAAACGAAGTATACTTCTCCCTTCACCCCCCCCTCCCCAATGAGACACAAATCTTTGAAAAGGGCCTTAACGAAATTTCGCAGAAGGGGTTGTAGTCAACAGATCTTTGTAACATAAAACTATTTGCTTTTTTGTTTTGAGAAACCTAGCGTGAGTTGGTTCCCAGGCTACAAAAAGGACTGGATTCTTTATGTTTTCCCATACTTGACTGGGACCACTTTAATTGTTAAGAATCAGGGGAATAAGAGTTTAAAAAAGGGCACTTTTCTCTTAGAGATAGCTAACTGATTCCTCAATTGAACATTGGTAAATCACTTAGATGGCAAACAAATAAATATGTTAAAATACTAAACAAGATAAAAGATTAAAGTTGAACTGTATCTATTGTCGGAAAACAATAGAGGTACACATGCCAAATTAAAATATATGTTACAATACTACTAAAGATAGAAGGTTAAAATCATAATGATGATCATCAATTATGACAGACTAGGGTATGTGTTAAAGTAATATAGGAAATTATAAAATCGAACTAATTCATCGTATTTGACTTAGTAAACAAAACGTATCATCTGATACTTGCGGCCTGATGTTTACTATTGCGCAGTACGGTTTCCATATGACGTCTTATAGGAGTGAACCAATGAAATTGCTCTTTTTTTCTCCATACACAAAATAGGGTAGGGAATGGGAATATGCCACCGGGCCTTGAAAGAACCATTCCTCGCAGGCCCGATGCGCGTCCTCTCGGGTTAATAATTTGTGGAGCAAACAAAAAAATGAATCACAAAATCGTTAGCAAGCAAACGCTATTGTTTAAAATTTTGATCTAAATATTGTGTAAATGTCACTTTTTTCTTGCGACAATGCTTCTTACTTATCCTTTTAAATACAGGGTTTGATACCTCATTTAGATTTGTTTGGTTAGTAGATTGTTGTTCCGGACGAGTGTCTTGGTACGTTTTCTATTGTTTCTATTGTTCGTAATCTATTAAAGCATCTGAATATGTAAAAGTTATGCGATCTAAAGACAGATGATGTCATTTCGAAGTTATATCGTCGTTATTTAGGAAAGGACATATTATTTTGAATCACTGTTATATATTTAACCAAAGCAAGTGAAGCAGTGCTTCTGTAAGCAATTTGTTTTGTCAGACGCGGTGCAGTCATATGTTCCAATTTTTTTCTTCTCGAAAATTTTCAAAAGTAGATTGCGTTTTCTTTGTCGCTATGCAAGAGCGGCAGAACAGGTTTCGTATTGAGCCACTATTCCCAACAAAATTTCTGGTTTTCCCACATATAGTGAGTGTAATATAAAAAAAATATGTATTAACAGTAAGAAAGTGATTCGTTTTTCATATCGGCAGCTTGTTACTCAGCTGTTGTCTTCTTCGAGATTCATGCTCTTTACGTACGATTCTTTCTCGCTCACATAGGGTCTTCGGCGTGGCAGAGTAATTCTAGCTTTCTAGCCTATCATGGGTGCAATATAAAAAAATGTGTATTTAAAGTGCAAGTGCTTCGTACTTCCTTTCATCATCTCGCTCAGACTCCGTTGAGTTCATGATCTTTATTTAATATTATCGATCACAGTGCCCTGATAGACTTCTTGATCTTCAAGCGGTAACTTAGTTGTGTTTGCCATTTTATTTTAGTGCCTCTTTTACGCATTATTTTTCTTGTGTTCAGCTTCTTTTTTCATCTGATATTTTAAAAACACCAATTTCCTCACGATCTGTTTAAGAAAGTAAGGGTTTTAAATCTAGCTGTAAGGTGGTTAATTGACACCAAATCTTCCCCTACTATCTTTTAAAATCTAAAGCATATATTCCTGACTTCCAGACATGTTGCTATGAAAAATAGCAGTGACTTGTTATGGTAATGAATTAAATTGGAGTGTATATTATTGGAATTTCCCACATTTTGATAAAGACAGAAATATTGTTAAAGTTAAGATGCTTCAGTAGATTTTATGACCACAGCATGCCACTGTTTTGAACAAGTCAGATGACGAAAATGGCGACTTCCTCATATTCCTCCATTATCAAGCATCTTTTAAGCTTTACTTCGTCGTTCAGAGAACAGAATCGTATATGCATTTTGGACCTCTTTTCTTTAGTGGAATGATTCTAAATTTTGATACAAATCAACTATATATTGTTAAAACCACATGTAAAATTTCAGATACCAATCTCGTTGAGTTTTTGAGTAATCGTGCTGACAATACATGGATAGACAAACTGACAGACAGTCAGATTTGGTCCAAACTTTATCACGGATCAACACATCTGGTGGTAAATATTTGGTGTTCGTCGTTTACTGAACAGAATGGAGTATGCATTTTTGACCTCTTCTCTTTGGAGGAATGATTCCAAATTTTGATGCAGATACACTATTTTAATGTCATAATTACATATCAGATTTCATTTACCTATCTCGTTGAGTTTTTGAGTTATCGAGCTGACACTATATGCATATACAGACTTAAAGACAGACAGATTCGGTCCAAACTTTATCACAGATTAACACTTTTGGTGTACAGATCACTTACAGAAACTCATCTCTTCCACCTTTTACGTTTCTAAGTTATCACTTTCATATACTGGACAGTAGACGGACCGACTAACACTCAACCTTTTCAAGGACTTGGTCGAAAATTTAATACAGAACTAAGATTCAGAGAATAGAAAAAATATACCAAATTTCATCGATTAATTTTATTGCATTTTTGGCGTTACGTTGATCACATGCACGTGAGTGGACAAACAGACAGACTTTCCTTTCACCAATTTTGTCCAAACTATAATAGTAACCTAAAATTTCGGTGCAAACACTATATATAAAATCTTATTTGCCTAGTTCAATTAATTTTTGAGTTATAGAGTTCACAGATAGACAAACAGTCATAATATGAGAAACTTTTTTTCAGACTCAGGGAGGTCTAAAATGTAAATATTCTTAACCTCTTAACTGGATTGCCCGTACGACGTAATTTCATAGAATTATCGTAATTTTAAACTAAAATAACTTATTAACAGATTTTATAATTCGATAAAAAAAATTACATTGAAACTCTGAGAATTTCAACTGGCATTATGTTCTCAATTGAATTAAAATGTTAACGTTTTTCCAAAATAGAAGATGTTATGAAATTAAAAAGTTGGGGAAACAAACAAGTTAAGGGGTTAAACTTGAATGCTACTTTTTTGGCGATTTCTGCACTTTCACTTCGCATTTATGTTTATATTTTCTTCTTACAGGAAAAAGTAAAAATACCACTCCTATTGGTATTTATTGCTCAAATTTTCGCAGTTCCCTCTCTTTCAAATGATGATATTGTTTTGGTAATTGTAAAAGTAAAAGATAAAAGCATTTTGTAATGCAGATACACTGCATACTCCTGGATGCTTCCTTTTTCCGTAAAGTTCTCGTATTACTTGCAAATATTGATGTATTCATGTGAAGAATTACATTGAAAGAAATCTAGAATAACTTACTTATGTTTTATCCTTTGCCTTTCCCATTCAGATTTCTTATCTATCTTCCAGTCGTAAAAGGGAGACCCTTCTGGAAGCGATAATGTCATTCCAAGTAAAGTTGCGTCTCTGAAATCCAAAGTCAGATCCTGAAACAGTTTTAAACATTTTAGTGATTTTCGTGATGTAACTGTAGATCGCGTCAGACACTCAAAAAAGACTTAGTTTGATAGGAATCTTGAGTTCTGGTGTTATGTCAATGTGCCAGATTTCAACCGGCTAGTTAGGAGCTTTTCTCAGTTATGGAGTTCACAGACAGACATAATTCCCAAAACGGTTTTTTCAGGCTCACTGAGATTTAACACATGTAGATTCGTGAACATCTCGAAGTGGAATTTTTTTATGTTTAAAATGCTTCTTCCTTTTATAATTCGTATGACAAAAAGTAATTAATAATTGATATATCTTTTAATTTCTTAAATTTGAGTTTATATTCACTGGCAGTGGTGACAAAGGGGTGTTCATTAGGGTGGAAAGAAGAAATCAAACTCGTCCGATTAATTAGTACTAGGTGGAAAAAGTTGCATATTGACTAACATATTACTGGTGATTTTTTTCAGAATTTTATTTCATCTTGATTCCCTGCAGTATCCTCAAAATTTTACCTTTTCTACAATTACTCAGATATTTTATCAATTTAGATTTGGCACCAGGTTGTTTCTAATTACATTGGTTTTGAGAAGTCCTTTTAAATGTGAAGTTCCCCAAGAGATGGCAGTATGGGTTTCATAAAACTGGAAGGTTTCTTGTGGGAAACATAGCATGTAACAATTCAACTTTTCAGTATGAGTGATTTTCGTCAGCAACTTAATGTTCGTTGTGCGCTAAGGTAGCCGAAAAAATTAAAAAAAATTTTCCAAGTCGTAATACCGCGGAAAAGTTGAGAATTGGGGAGACTAAAAAAGGGGTAAAAGAAATAAAATCGGTTTATATCTTCCGGTCGCGTATGTGCTCTAAAGTTTGCCGAAATTTAGAAAAATTAAAATTTTTACGATAATTTTTAACATTTTTAAATTGGCGTCTGCCCGAATGTAATTGCTCAAATTCTTATGTATTAGAATCACAGAAAATAATGTTTAAATATTATGTAAATCCATCAAAATCTTCCGGTCGCGCATTGCCTTCAAATGTTATAAAATTTTGAAAAAAAATTTACAAATAAAGGTAATTCACAGATCAATAAAAAAAA
The DNA here is from genome assembly GCA_013235015.1 of Araneus ventricosus. NCBI lineage: Eukaryota > Metazoa > Arthropoda > Arachnida > Araneae > Araneidae > Araneus > Araneus ventricosus. Next base: position 139,517 of record BGPR01002191.1, on the reverse strand, counting down.
TACTAACAACTTACCTGTCTTTGTTTTTGTTTTGCTTTATTTATTGAATACAAGTTTGAACGTTTAAAAACAAATTATTTTAGACCATTAGTAATATTTATAACCAGATTTGTTTTTGACAAAACTAAGTTTTTGTGTGAAGAGACGTAAGTCTAAGAAAATCATGTTGAACAACTGAACATCTCCGTTTTCACTCATTCTTAGATGAAGGTGCTTTGAAATTTGATTTATGGGCGAAGTTAGGCATGCTTGACCTTGACAGCAGAGTCGTTCTGATAAACCCATCCCTAGACTCAGCTCCGCAAACTTTTTCTGAGGCTTCTTAACACATGGTTCAACTGCCTGAGTGTGAACTGGGAATGTCTTGAATGTTATATCCCAATTGGGGATTGAGTCACTTTGAATATGTTATTTAATCTCAACGTGACTGATATCTTTTAATAATGAGGGAGAAGATAAATCACAGACCATACAGTTAATTATTTCCGAGTAGTCTTGAGCCTTGAAATTGAGTTTTTGCGGCATGAATATTCTGATAGTCGTTCTCTTTTGATCTAACTGTCTCGCCTTTAGAATTCGTCGAAGTCCGAGCAATCTTATGTGTTTTGTTTATCTTATGTCATGGCTAACATTAGATGTTCTAGATGAACGAAAAAGCCATTTCGTTCGATCACAGGGTAGAAAATATTACGTAAATCTTCAGGCAGGTACCTTGACGATTGTATTGATTTGTACACAAGTTTGGGCCCCTCTGTGAAGTATTTACTTGTTTTAATACTAAACCACATTGGCATGTATGACTTCAGAATAAATACAACTATTTCTTGAAGTTCAGGTGTAGGACTTCCTCAACTTAAGTACAATCTAAGAGTTCGATTTGCTGTTGTCAACCACCTCGAGTGTGACAAGGGACCAGGATCTCGTAAAGCCAAATCCTCTTTACAATTTCCCGACTTTATTGCCATGGAAATATCGAGTAGATATTGCTGATCCTTCCTTAGTATACTTCTGTCTATTGTGGGGATTTGACAGTCAATACTGTTGAAGCCAATCACTAGACGTTTAACGCAACCACTTAGCTTTTCACCGATTGACCCTCTCAAAGATTTACAGTTGATTTGCCATCTAGGTATTGAAACAGATGATGGAATTGCAGTTCATTGAAATGGAGAAGGCAAACTGCCCATTGTAACGGTTTCTACGAATGTATTTCGATTCAGCGAAACGGACCGTTTTTCCAACTTGTATTAATAGCAGTGCCATCAACTCCTATGACAACTATTTTTCAAGAGAAATACGACGACCAGACAGATAAGAAATAATAGAAGTGGCAATATTTTTAGAACTTTCAGAAGTTGGAGTAACACGGACGATGTTCACTAAACCAGGCTCTTGAATAAGCGAGTAATATTCTTCCTTTTTTATTCTACGAAACCTTTTCGAATGGGCTTGATCTACCGCCAACGTTTCGTCCTTACTCCCATCCAAATAGAGACCTTGTAGTGTAAATTCGTCAGATTTACTACACAATTCATCCCTAAGATTTTGCTTTTCTCTTCTTATTTTGTTTTGTTTATAAGAAGGGAGAGGCCAGTTGCGAAGAACGCAAGAATTTGTCAGATTTGACAGCTGTTGCACAAGCGAAAGACCTTAACCGATTTGAACCGTTATTTTTTCTAAATCATTAGCGGTTCGAGTAAGAGTCGAGTAGAGTTACTACATTTAAATATTGCCAAGTTAAGTAAGATAAAAAAATTATCGTAAAAATATATATATATTTCAAATTTCGATGAACTTTAGAGCGCATGTGAGACCGGAAGATATGAAATGATTTTATTTCTTTTTTACCCCTTTTTAGTCTCCCCAATTCGCAACTTTTCCGCGGTATTGCAACTTGAAAAAAAAATTGAATTTTTTCGGCCCACCCTACTTCCATTAGAGGTTTCATTTTTTGTGTGTTAGAAATTGGAATTATGGATGAGACTAGAAACCAGGTTAAGTGTTTCATTATTGTTCTACCAACGAATGATGATATACTGTGGTACTATAATTGGATTAGTGCACAAAGAGAGAGATTAGGCAATAACAAACCAAAAGTAATAGAAATGTATGAAGAGATCGATATTAAGATAGAAGAAATTTGGTGTAAAGCTTAAATTCCGATTCTTTATCATATGAGAATAATTACTTTGATAAAAAGAGAACATGAAAAGTTTTTAAAGATACTTAAATCTTACCCCCGAAAGAAAGGATTCTCAAATTTCCAAAATAATATTCAAACCTTCTGAGAAGAAACAAAAAAGCTTCTTTACGTCGCTTACGTGCAAATACCTGGACTTTAAATTGTGCCGGAGTGAGAAATGACGGAAAGTGCCACTACAAGAACAACAATTTATAACCGACCAAAGATCTGAGCGGGAAATGACTATCTACAAACCACTCAACATCTTCAAAAAACTGCTGCAAAGAAGGCGAAAAACTAACCTTTAGAAAAAGCACGCGTCGGTAAATTTCAGCTGGAAGGGCTAAAACAATCTAAATTCTTAGGAGAGGAAAATGTTAAAGTTTGTGGCAACAATGACGTTGCTCTCAAAAATCATGTTTCACTCCCCAAGCAAGGATAAAGCTCGCAACATTTACACGAACATACCTCAAATATTCAGTTGCGTATCGACCAGCTGCCGTTCTTGCATCAGCATTACTTCATAATCTCAGCCGTGAAAAAATATGATGAAAATTTTTAAATAATTATTGATAGAAGTAAAGTTCGAAGAGAAAGATCGAAATCCAAATATAACCTTTATGAACAAATACGGAGGGAAGAAATAGAAGTTCTCCTAGGTATCTACTTTGACGCTCGGAAAGACAAAACTTTGGTGATGGAATAGACGGAAAATGGTCATATCCACCGACAATGCAAAGTCGAAGAAAGCCTTTCAGTTCTTCGAGAACCTGGTAATGTGTATCTTGGGCATGTTTTGCCAATTTCTGGATCAGTACACGGTATCAAAACTTCGTTATTGGACTTTTTCTTCGAAAAAAGCATAGATTTTTCTAAACTTGTAGTGGTTGGGTGCGATGCCATTGCTGTTAATATAGGACATAATGGAGGCTTTACATGCCTTCCTGAAAAGGAGATTGCCAGAGCCCTGCGTTGGCTAGTTAGTCAACTTCATTCTAATGAACTTCCACTACGGCATTTGATAGAACACTCTACGTACAAACAGCTGACCCTCAAGAATTCTATGGGTCAATCGGCAAAATGCTATGTAACTGCGAGCATTTACCGATTATTGAAACTTTTCTACAAATTTTAGGAAACTTTCTTGTTATTGAAAAAGAATTTAGCGTTAATTTTAGTACGGACCAAATATACCTATGAGATATTTGTATGGCTGTTACTTCAGACCAGTGCTCACGAGCCTTGCTAGTAAAATCCCCGGAAAATTTCACATACGAGATGGCTCACAACTTCCAATCAATTGCTTCAACTTTACATAAGAAAAAGAGAGCCATCTGAAAAATTCAAGGAAATTGCTAGGTTAAAATAAAAGTTTATGCACCTATTTGGTTTTATATTAAATGTAATCTAAGCATCATGAAGCTCCTGTTCACCTAGATCGAGTTATAGGTTTCTCACGGTACTTAAGAAATGAACATAAGAAACTGTGGATGCAACCATTTAGAGAAAAGGTGTCTTTGCAAAATCAGAAAATATACTTATTGCTATACATACTGATCAAAGATCACATATTAGGAAGCTAGGTATATGTAGAATTCTTTCTGCTCGGGCAAGAAAATCACAACAATCAACTGACCGTAAGTTTGAAATACCAAAAATTAATTTCAGTGCTTGAATATTATGTTGACTTTATGAACTGGCAACAATGTGAAGTAACAGAACCACCCTTGACACGACATTTATCCGAAGAAGACTTGCGTGCTTTCATAGAAGAAAGTTTGCCCCTTCTTGCATTTATTTGCGACTCTCTTTGACACACAGAGGAATTGGAAAGGTCTGTGAAAGCAGTCACTGAGACTCCTTGTAAAGTATGCGAAACTTATTCCGAGATCGCTACGTCAGAGCGAGAATTGTAGAAAGAACAAGCATGCCGGCTTTGGAGAAAGATTAAAAACCTGATATAACTGATAAGTGGATGCAAGTAATGCCCGTAGGTAGGGAGGTTGGGATGGGCGAAGGGGGGAACACGATATGCAACCAACTCCATGTAGTGAGTTCATTGTGGTTTCTGGAAACCATCATAGAGAGTTGCATATATTTATAATAGTTATAAAAAGATTAATTGGTATTTTATGGCATAATAGTTTAAAATTAAATGGAATTGTTTATTTCCGGTAGTTAGGTCAGTGAGTAAACAATGCATTTAGAAATAACTGCCGCCAAAATTATGATAAAATATGATCTTTTTTTGAAACGTAAAATTTTGAGGCTGTTGCGAGGATTGAAGATGAAATACAAACATTCTGAAAAAATTCAGGAGCTAGTCTAAAGACAACTTTTGCCACCTAGTGCTATTTGATAAGACAAATTTTGATTTTTTATCTATATTGATAAAATATCTAAAAAATTATGGGAAAAGTAAAACTTTGAGGCTTTTGTGGGTAATGAAGATGACATACAAAAATTCTGAAAGAAATTCAACAATGATATGCCAGCCAAGAGACAACTTTTACCAGCTAGTGCTAATTGATCGCGAATTTGATTTTTTCGCTCCAACCAAGAGTTTATCTTGCTCCTTCTTTTTACGCCACTGATCTGAACCGAGAGTAAATGGTATTCTCGCGTGAGGCCCCTTAAACTCGGAACACAATTGAGAGTAATAAGTTCAGTCAGCTAAAACTCGATTCTGGAGGCATCATGGGCAAACACCATGCTAATTGGTTTTAGAATTACGTCAATACAGCAGGGATTAATTATTTAAAAAGACGAAAAAAGGATGAATATCTAAAAAGACAGAAAAGGATGAATATCTAAAAAAGACAAGAAAATGATGAATATCTAAAAAGACAAAAATTAATAGAAGCGATTTAATTGGTGTGTGTAAGTGCAGCATCATCCTGGAAAAAATTGCGAAGTGCAAAATAAATAAAAATACTAATAAAGGGAATTATAATTGTGGAGGAGTTAATCTGGTGGATGACTTCATCAGAGGCCATGCAGATTCAGAAATGGAATAGGTTTTCTGTAGAGGAAAAAGACTTTAAGGTCTGATATTTAATATCCTCTTAAGGCGTGAACCCATTCCGGAATGTATTGGAAAGAAAAAACATTTATCCACAAAGAAGAAATTAAAAACAGTCTTTTAAACAAAGTATGAAAAGAAAGGCTTTTCAAGTCTATAGTTAGTGTTTCCCTCACTATATGGAGATAGATGCACACATCTATTTAACTTGTTTACATTGTAACGCACGCTTGGTACGGCGTCCTTCCTTTGTTCCACAACGTTTATAAGAGGTAAGATTTTAAGCCCTACTTTTCATACTTTGTTTAAAAGACTGTTTTTAATTCCTTTTTCATAGATAAATGTTTTTCTTTCCAATACATTCCGGAATGGGTTCAGGCCTTAAGAGGATATTAAATATCAGACTTTAAAGTCTTTTTCCTCTACAGAAAACCTCTTCAATTTTTGAATCCCCACGGATGTATGGCATCTGATGAAGTCATCCACCAGATTCTCACTTCTTATCGTTGTCTGCTATTATTTTTAACTCCTCCACAATTATAATTCCCTTTATTAGTATTTTTATTAATTTTGTCAATACAGTAAAACTTTTCAGTGCGATAACCTTTGCATAGGGTCACACCTCTCATCATACAAGTTTGATTGGTACGGAATCATTTGCCCATAGACATAATGTTAAAATAACCTCTATTAACGACCAATGAAATCCCTCTGAACCAAATTGGCTGCCTATTCAACTTTAATTAAGAGCATTTCGTTTGTTTCCCTATCTTTGAACCTATAATTGATTGAAGGGGAGTAAATAAAGAAGTAAAAATAAATTGATACACTCAGAAACAACACAGGAAATCAGAATTAATTATTCTTTGCCAAATGCGATACGAAAAGTAAATTTCGGACTCTGCCGTAGTTGGGCATTTAAGAGTTCGTTCGTGTCTTTCAGGTGCTGATTCGGACTTTAGGAAAGAAGCTTCTGATATGGGTTGCGATCATCACCAAATGAAATTTCCAGCTCCCCAGACTTTAGGAAAAATAGATTATATTATTGACAGTTCCGTAACAGCTACCGACGAAACGACTAGGGAGTTTTACCAATTTAAAAAAACAACTAAAATAAGTTAATCTCCGAAAATACTGAGAGATGTTAAAATAACCAAAAGATAATAAATAGCAAAGCAAACTATATCGTTTTGAAAAGAGATTAGGAATTTTCGAAGTACTTTAAATGATTCATAAAATTTGCTTTATAAGAAATAACGAATTAGGAATTGTTTAAATAAGCATTTTTTATTTTCAAACATTTAACCAGTCGCAGCGGCCAATTTTCTTGGGAACGGACTGTGGCCGCTGTAGAAAGATATCACTGCATATCAAAAGTGTGATGTTTCAAGATTGATTTTCGCTCACTCACCTTCCTGTCATTAGGGTGGATCAATTTGTCGAGGTATTCCAAATTCTTCCTCTGAAATTCAAAGGAGTGAGACGAGAAATAGATCAATTGACTCATCACCGTATCATAGAAACGGTACAGTGAGTATATCCTAAAACGGAACAATATTTCACGATAAATAACAAAAATAATAAAATTCAGAGGAAATTCTAACCTCTATTCCGAAACATTATAGAGTGATAAAGCTTTAAATTGGATTCTTCGTATCATTTAATTGGATCAAGCGCATTATGTGAATTACGATGTTTTCATAACGCAGTTTAAGGAAAGAAGGCCAGCCTAAAAGCACTTCCATGTTAATGAAAGCGAACATGAGAATTTGGCTTTGGAATTAATGTCCAGATAGAGCAAGGTTTTTTACCCTAAGCGTAACATTAGCGAAACCACGTGAGTGATATGATGAAGCAATAAAATTGTTTTGGATATTACTACAATAATATATATATATATATATATATATATATATATATATATATATATATATATATATATATATATATATTATATATATATATATATATATATAAACAAATTTTAGATAAAAATGTCCTAAGATTATTTTCTCTGGCAAAAATACAATCGCATCAATAACTCTATAATAAAAAATGAAATCTTATCTCCTTCTAGAACCTTTAATTAATGGTTTTATGATGAAGCAGTGATCAGCATAATTAGATATGCTGGCGCAAAGCCTTCTGTGGTAGGGTCTCTCAAAACAAACAGATTCAATATGATTACCCAAAAATGCATCTTTTACGTTTATTAATGGAATTCAATTTAAAATAAATTTAACACTCTACCGTTTTCTCCCTATTTTTTCAATATCCATCTTTTCTTATATCTCTTTTTTTACTCTATGCCTTTAAAATTCATAGTTTTCTTCAAGCACGTATAATCATTGTTTCTCATCATCTTAATCTTAATCGAAACTTTCACAACCTTAGAACTTTAGCAAAGAAAAATTTGATATTTTCGTAAAATACGGCCTAAGTGAAAGAGATCAAATCTCTGTCCTCTCCTGTTAATTGATACCTAGTTTTTGGGCTCTAAATGATTTTTAATATCGTCAAATTTATAGAAATATCGTCCTAAATTATATTCCTAGAAGCACTATTTTAGTTACAGAGCAGATTAAAACAGCAGTCTTGTACGATATAGAGATATGGGTGTGGGAAAATGCTATGAGATAGGTATACTAAAAAATTTCATGTAGGCTTATGATAATAAGAAATATTTAACACCATCGAATTAATGTCATTTGTATTTATTTTGATGTGTTCATATATATGGAATTTCAAAGATTTTAGCAAATCACTTCATAGGTAGATGGTGCCATTGGATAAGAATAAGATTGCATCATATATTCATTTATTTATTTTATGTACATTCCAAAAAATATATATTATTTTAAATGTTAATCTAATCATAGTCAATTTTATAGTGTTTAGATAGTATTAAAAGATTAATTTAGAAATATATTTCACTTGGAAATACGGAACTGTCTTGTAGGATACATGCTCAAGTCTTAACATTAATTATAACTATTGAATTGGTATGTTATAAGTTATATACTTTCTCGTTTCTAATCTTAAAAGAATTTGGGGATTAATTCCACTGTTTTTTCGTTTTCCCTACAACTCGCTTTAGCAGAGGGCACACAAATCTAAATTAATGCGACACATGTCAGTTCCGAAGACTGATTGACATTTGATTGTTGAAATTCCAATTCTATGTTTTCTTTTTTATAGTATTAATTGTCTATAATCAAACCATTTCTGTATTTCATTTGTACGATTATTGATAAGGTAATTTCATTTTAATTTTTATATATATATAGATATATATATATATATATATTAATAAAAGAAAAAAAAACCATGTCATAAATGAAAACCAAAACAACAAAAAAGAGGAACAGAACGCCAACGTCAGCAAGGGAAATCCCGAACGGGCGTACATATCAATGAATTAGGTGTTTTCTAATCACTAACTCTAGCAATAATGCTAAAAGAGTTTGCTCTGTGAACACCAACAAAAAACCGTAGTTTGAAAAGGAAAAAAGGTAAGAGATAAGAGTCCAATTGAAAAGAGTAGAAATAGAAACAATAAAAATAAAAAGCTCATGTCCATTTGAAATAAAACACATGAAACCCAACCTCATAACTAAAAAGCAAGACAAAATGAAGACAAAAAGTGTCAAACTCACCCAATACACTAGAAAGGGACAAAGGACACACACGCCAACATCGGCACAAACATCGTTTAGTGCGCTGATGAATAGGCTGAGGTGGTTGACAGTTAACGGTTAACGTCATGAGTCGCGGTAAATAATCTACTAAGAGTGGGAAGTGAAGAGTCTTAGAAGCCTTCGCTGCCCGTGAAGTCCCAGGCACATTTTACGAGTATCATAAAGTAAACAATAGACAATTACCAAAATGATACCGACTGTGAAAAACAATAGATCAAAGGAAAATAGAATAAAGGCAAAAATAACAATGGTTTTTTTCACTTACAGAACGCTGTGGAATAAGGGTAAATAAAGAGAATCGGGAATTTCACTGGAGTTCAGATTGTTTCTGAAAAGTTCAATTTGTTTTTTCTTTGAATCTGAATTGTTACAAATATTTTTAATCCTTAGTAATTGATGTAATATTGTGTTTTTATAGATCTGAAAAAAGATATTAGAATTCCAAAAATTAAACCTATTAACATTAAATTTAACTTCATTTCTTTTGTCGTAAATGCTTAAATTTAATTCGTTATGACTGTCAATATCAAGATCAAGAAAAATAGCTTTAATATAATTATCGTTAGTTTTTGTTAATTTTAGTTCCTCAGGATGTCATCTATATATCTAAAAGCTGAATTAAGACTTAAAACAGTATCTTTCTCTTAAAAATGAAGAAAAAGATTTGCAAAAAAAGAAGAAAAACAAGACCCCTGTGGAATTCCTTTAATCTGTAAGAAAATATTTTCGCCATTCGAGATGACATTATTGAAGACGCATAAATTAATTATGTCTAGCCAATATGCTTTTGTGCATTCTAACAAGTTTTTAAGTCATAATAATAATGCATTAAAACCTCTTTTAATTTATTAAGTGGGATGCTAGTGAACAGGTCCTGAAAGTCATATGTCTCGATGTGAGTAATTTCATTGTTCTTTGTAAAGTCAATCACTTTAGTATTATTTTTAATAATCCAAGTAAAATTTTCTTTTTCTATAAAACTTAGAATAATATTTAAGTATTTAGAGAATAATTCTCCGGCTTTTTTCATGTGGGTATTTGTTCCGCAAGTGATAAATCTGAATTTGATAGGTTGTTTGTGGAATTTTGGATAGATTGTAATATATGGAAGGGTCATATTATTATTTATGCAATGAATTATTTTATTTAAAGCACGAATTTTTTTCTGTGCAGTGGTGATATTAGATTTATATTATTTGAATGTTTCTGAGGTTTTTAATTCCTTATCGAAGAGTTCAAGATAGATTTTTTTACAAATAATAGAGAAATTGCCTGAGGCTTTATCGATTGCAGTTAGAAAGAAAAGTTTTTGTAGTTCTTTGATTTTTTTCTTTTATTGTTTTTAAGGAATAATAACTGTTATTTTTATAGTAATTATAGAAATTCTTATTGATAAAGTCTTTAAATTTGAAATAATAACGTCATTTCCAGTCTATGAAGAAACAAAGAGGAATATCGAAATTGTGTGAAATTTAAAAAAAAAACAATCAATATTTTTAAGAAGGCTTATTAAAATTTCTTCTCTTTTTATTCTAAAAATGGGCGAAATCTAGTACCTTTTTCTAAAAGTGTTCGTAATTCAATATCTTGAATTATATTTAAATTACCTGTAATAATGTGTTTATGGTGTGGATCCACAAAAATCTTAAATTCCTCCTCATTGCAGAGTTTATGAGCAGATTTACAATTGGTATCTATGTCTTTACAAAAGAGATTATAATTAACGACCCTACGACCAAGAAGAATGTCATATTTGAAGGTTTTCAGGGGGACGGAATCAAGTGTTTCTCCAACATTTCGGTTGAAATTAAAAGCATCAAAAATAGGAGGAGCCTGAGGAACTAAAATTAACACAAACTAACGAGAATTATATTAAAGCTATTTTTCTTGATCTTGATATTGACAGTCATAACAAATTAAATTTAAGCATTTAAGACAAAAGAAATGAATTTAAATTTAATGTTAATAGGTTTAATTTTTGGAATTCTAATATCTCTTTTCAGATCTATAAAAACACAATATTACATCAATTACTAAGGATTAAAAATATTTGTAACAATTCAGATTCAAAGAAAAAACAAATTGAACTTTTCAGAAACAATCTGAACTCCAGTGAAATTCCCGATTCTCCTTATTTACCCTTATTCCACAGCGTTCTGTAAGAGAAAAAAACCATTGCTATTTTTGCCTTTATTCAATTTGCCTTTGATCTATTTTCACAGTCGGTCTCATTTTCGTAATTGTCTATTGTTTACTTTATGATACTCGTAAAATGTGCCTGGGACTTCACGGGCAGCGAAGGCTTCTAAGACTCTTCACTTCCCACTCCTAGTAAATTATTTACCGCGACTCATGACGTTAACCGTTAACTGTCAACCACCTCAGCCGTGTTCACGTCAGCACTTTTAAACGATGTTTGTGCCGCATGTGTGGCGTGTGTGTCCTTTGTCCTTTTTCTAGTGTACTATTGGGTGAGTTTTGACACTTTTTCTTCATTCTTGTCTTGCTTTGTTAGTTATGAAGTTGGGTTTCATGTGTTTTATTTCAAATGGACCTGAGCTTTTTATTTTTATTTTTATTATTTCTATTTCTACTTTTTTCAATTGGACTCTTTTCTCTTAGCTTTGTTTCCTTATTTCAAACTACGGTTTTTGTTCGGTGTTCCTGGGAAACAAACTCTTTTTAGCATTATTGCTAGAGTTTGTTATTAGAAAACACCGAATTCATTGATATATACGCCCGTCCGGGATTTTCCTTGCTGATGGCGCGTCCCGGACTTGGCGTTCTGTGCCCTTTTTTCTGTTGTTTTGGTTTTCATTTATGACATGGTTTTGTTTTCTTTTGTTAATATTTCTCACTTTTCGGTTATACTGCTGCATTGGCGCGTTTACCGCATTTATGAAGTTTTTCCTCATATTTAAATCTTTTTTTAGAATTTTTTCTCATATTTAAATCTTTTTTAGAATTTTTGTTAATCGTGTTGTGTCCATTTCCTAAGTTTAGTGCATCTGAAATATTACTTCTTTAATTTAAGTATTTATTTTGATTAAAACTAATTTTTTAATTGGTTTTTGCTTTTGTTTCTGTTTTTGTATATATATATTTTATAATTCTTCATTGGTATATGGAATGCCAAAGAATTTTAGGAGTTTATATAGATAAGAAATATTTAGGTCACTTAGAATAAAGCTTTTATTTTGGTATCTAATAGAATATTTATAATTCTTGGCTTATAGGTATGTATTTTTTTCTTATATTACTTATATTGAGTAACATGTTTGAAATTGGTTATTGATTTATTGGTTTCTGAATTACTACATAGGTGGCGCCAGGATTTATGAATTGAAAAACTCGTTTCAACAATATTGGATTATTAATGTTCAAATACTTTATATTATCAAAATTTAGATTATTAATTGATTACATAATTTAACAGGTTTTGAGATTTTAAATATGGGTATCATATTGATACTTTAATTTTAAAATAAATATAAGTTATTTGGTTAATTTAAATTGAATCATATAAATCTAGTTTTGGCAATCTGTGAAATGAAGCTAAGCGGCGGTTTATATTAAAATGGGGATAACAGGTAAAGGATAGATAAAAACACTGATTCTATAATTCTTAGTGAATAAGTATGGATATTTTATTGAATTATGTATTTATCGTTTTTAGTTCAATATAATAGTGCAATATATTGATGTATTTCATAGATTTAATTTTAGTACTTTGAATATAACGATGATATTTTGTTAGTGTTAATGTATAATTTTTCATTCTAAATTCTTTCATTTTAGTGTAAATTACCCTTTCTGTTTTTTCAACAACTTTAGTAACAGTTATGGTATGTACAGCAAAATTGATTAAACCTTGCTAAGCTTGTCCACAGCAAAGCAACCAATTTAATTATAGAAAACATATATTTTGATTGCCTTTTTCCAATAGTTTTGATAGCAGCAGAGTTCATTTGCATGCCAACATTTAAATGTTTAAACTTACTTTTGCTTATTTAGTATCTATAGTATTTTCAATTTTTTAGATTTTATTTTAGATTTGGTTATTTAGTTTAATTAATAAATTTTATTTTATGAATTGCGTTTTGTTATGTCTTGTTTACTTTGCTTTTGTATGTTCATATATAAGAAGTTATATTATGGTTTATATTACTATATATAATATATATATTCATTAATTATTATATATATATATATACCGGGTGTCCCAAAAATAACTGATGGATTTTGAAAATCAGTAAAGGAAAAATGAAAAACGAGTGAAATATATCGTTTGCGGCCTTATGCTTGGGAAACCAGGAAATTTCATCCCACCAATTTGCATATTCAGTTACCATTTCTGGCAACAGGTGGCGCTGCAGGTATTTGAGAACTGCAGAGAAATTCAATCCGTGACATCTTCATTCGGTATTTTGCCACGCAATCTGTTTGTGAGTGCTTATGAAAGAGTATAACTATTGAAAATGGTTTTATCCTTGGGATAGCGGATATTTCTTGTTTTGAATATCGCCGCCTCGGACACAGTTGTGTTCAAACGAGGCGCAATTACCAACGAAGATTTGATGAGAGAAGACGCCCGTCAGACAATGCGAAAAAGGCTCTGTTCGAAAAATTCGAATGAACGGGGAACGTCAATGACGGCCGTGTTGGAAATGGCGGCCGGCCACGCAGCGCCGTTACAGAGTCGAATGCTGATGCCGTACCGCAGATAATCCTACAGCAGCCCCGGACATCCGTTTGCCGTGTTGTATCTCGTGCTGGACTCTGAAGAATGACCACGCACCGTATCATGCATCACAACCTTCACATGTTCCCCCTATAAGATCCATATACGCCAACCACTGAGAGTGAATGCCATTCATGCACGCTATGATTTCGCGAACGCTATGCTGAAGCTTGTGGATGAGGTTGATATCGATGTTGGAAACATATGGTTCTCGGACGAGACATATTTTAACCTCGATGGCTTTCTCAACAAGCAGAACTGGCGCATTTGGGGAACCGAAAACCCAGATGTTGCTGTACGTTCATCCCTGTATTCCCCAAAAGTAATGGTCTGGGCCGCGATTTCCGCCAAAGGAATAATTGGTCCTTTTTTTCGAGAGCAAACAATAAATGCTGCAAATTATCCAGGGATTCTGGATGAATTCTTGGCGATTCATTATTCTTTGGACTACCATTGGGATGCCTCCTGGTTCATGCAAGTTGCTGCTCGTCCACATCGAACGCTGCAGTGTTTGATTTCTTGAGCGAACATTTCAATGATCGTGTTATTGCCTTGGATTACGACAAGCATACAGGAAACGGCATGGCATGGCATGGCTTCCTTATTCGCCAGACTTGACACCATTTGACTTTTTTCTTTGGGTGTATCTGAAAGACCTGGTATACCGCCAAACTCCACAAACAATTGCGGAACTCAACAACACATCAGTACCGCATGTGATACAATTCCAAGTGAAATGTTTGTACGGGTGTCTGCACAGTTTTGCCTCAGACTGCGCCACTTTGTTGCTGCAAATGGTGGTTATTTTGAAAACATCGTTGTTTAATTTTTTGCAGCAGTTCTTCCAACATTTTCATACCGGTTTTTATTTTAGCTGTTTTGCAGCGCCACCTGTCGCCAGAAATGGGAACTAAATATGAAAATTGGTGGGATAAAATTCAATATATATATATATATATAACAAATTAGAAACAATCATAACAGAATTGTAAAAGCAACATTATCAACATAAGCATTCATAATTCACAAAATGCAAAGAAAAAAAAATCTGCGGAAAGAAAATACCGAGAGTTCTTATAGGGTGAAAATAAACAAAAGAGGAAGATAATATAAAATAATATAAAGCACAATCTCAACGAATGCGCAATAATGATGCAATTCAAGAAGATCTGTGGAAGATATTAATGTCATGAAAATCAATCAATGTTAAATTTAAATGGAAAGATCGTAGTTTATCGGTAAAAACGTATAGATGTTCATCGGGGTAAATAAGTAAAATCTATAAGAACCGCTAAACAATTAAAGAAATCATGATGTTTTCGACCAACAGTGCTAGCATAAAGCTGAAAACACTCTCCTTCACCCCGAACATTACGATAGACAAAGAATTCTGATGAAATGCCAAATACTAGAAATAATTTTACGTACCTACAACTAAGTGATGCATCCAACGCGAGAAAGGACAAAGAAATGATGGGAACGTGTCGTATGGAGTCCGGATGTTTACGAAATATCAAGTTACTTTCTTTTGCGCCAAACTTCTAAGGATGGGGGGGGGGGGGGGCGATTAAGATTAAGATACCGATGGAAACAAAGATGGAAGCTATCTACATTGAGAAAACGATGAAGATTAAAGATATGATGATAAAAAGGGAAAAACATAACAAAAGGGTATATTGAAAAATTAAGGAAAAAACGGCAAAAGTTGAATAATATTTTAATTTGAATTCCATTAATAAACGACTGAAAGATACATTTTCAAGGTAATCACATAGGACCTGTCTGACTTGAGACACCCTGCCACAATATTAAAACTGCGCTAGCTTAGCTCTAATACGAGATATTTTACTTACATCTTAAGGCCATGAATTAATGGTTCGTAGAAGGAGGTAGGAATTTTGTTACTATTAAGGTTATGTATAAGGTGCTGAATTTGTTCCTTGATTGAATTTTTATCATTGCATGTTTTGTTAATTCTTATGAGTTGATTAATGACAGTGTTTTTGTAAATTTTGGAAGAGAATTTGGGTTCCAAAAGTATATCTATTGATATTGAATTTAAACTCGTTTAATTGTCATAAATGTCTATTTTTAAAGTGTTTTAGCAATGAATAATTTAGTCCAGAAAAATAACTGGTTCTTGATAGCAATTGTTTTAGATTAATTTAAGTTCATTTGGATACATATTATTATTAGTTGTATTGAAATCTTTATGGTTAAAAATAATAAGGTCATCAATGAATCTAATGACTGAATTCGAATTAATAGCGATATTCCGATAAAAAAAATGCAAAATAATTTGGCAAGTAGAGATGAATAACTGGCCGCTTGTGGGATGTCTTTAGTTTGCCGAAAGATACTTTCCCCGTTGAAAATAAAATTATTGTAAATACAGTAATTTGTACGATCTTTCCAGAATGCTATTGGGATGTTAAGTAAGTATTTTAGGTCGTAGAAGTAATTCATTAAGACTTTATGTAATTGATCTAATGGGATGCTTGTGAGGAGATCTTGAAAATCATAGGTTTCTATTGTATCTTTTTATTATTTTTAAGGAATTCTATAACTTTATTATTGTTTTTATTTATCCAGGTAAAATTTTTGTCTTCAATAAACTTGAGGATTATGTTGAGATATTTCGAGAAGATTATTCCAGGTTTATTCATATAGGTTTTCGTACCGCATGTATGTATCTAAATTTTATAGGCTGTTTGTGGAACATAGGATAGATGACAGTATATAGAATGTTGTTATTTACATTGTGACATGCAATTTTTTTGTTTAAGCCTGAGATTCTTTTCTTAATAGTGATGATATTAGATTTACTCTGTTTATAGGTTACTGAAGATTGCAGTTCTGTATCTAATCGTTCCAGATAAATTTCTGGCAGATTATTGCTTAGTTGCCGGCTGCCTTGTCAATAGGGGTCATAATGAAATGTTGTTGCAGCGTTTGGATGCCTTCCTTTATACTTCGGAATGCGTAGGGTTAGTTTTTTAAATAGATTTGTCTGTAATTGTTTTATATGAAGTGTTTAAAATTAAAGCTCAGTTTTAATACTGTGGCAAGGTCTCTCAAGCCAAACAGGTTTAATGTGATTACCTGTAAAATTCATCTTTCTGTCGTTTAATAATGGAATTCAAATTATAATATTATTTAACACTTACCGTTTTCCCCTTAATTTTTCAATACACCCTTTTGTTATCATTTTCTCTTTTTTATCATAGTATTTTTAATCTTCATCGTTTTCTCAATGTAGATCGCTTTCATCTCCGTTTCCACCGATATCTTAATCTTATTCTCAACTTTCCCCCCCCCTATCCGTAGAAGTTTAGGGCAGAAGGGAGTTAGGCGTAGTATTATAAACATCCGGACTCTACACGACGCGTTTCCGTTCATTTCTTTATACTTTATCACATTGGTTGCATCCCTCAGTTTTAGGTACGTAAAATTATTTCTAATATTTGGCATTTCATTCGAATTTTTGTTCTATTATAATGTTCGAGGTAAAGGCAGTGTTTTCAGCTCTGTGCTAGCACTGTTCACAGAAAGCATTATGATTTCTCTAATTTTTAGCGGATCGTATAGATTTCACTTATTTACCCCCGATGAGCATCTATACGCTTTTACCGATAAAATAAGGTCTTTCCATTTAAATTTAACATTGATTAATTTTCATGACATTGATATATATATATATATATATATATTATAAAAGTTAAAATTTAATTTATTATAATATTTTTTTAGTGTTTTATTATAGTTTTAAAAGAATTATTTGAAGTAATATTTGCACTTTAAATGCAGAACTATCTTTAAGATAATACTCAAGGCTTAACAATATTTATAACTATTGAATTGGTATGTTATAATTTATATACTTTCTCGTTTCTGATCTTGAAAGATTTTTTGGAGAATTATTCCCCCATTTTTTCTTTTTTCAATAATTGGCTTTCGCAGAGTTATGGCACCTGAAAATCTAGATTTAATGCGAAACATATCAGTTCCCAAGGCTATTAGGCATTTTATTGTTGGAATTCCAATTCTAGGTTTTCTTTTTCAAAGTAGTAAAATTCGTTAATCAATCTATCTTTTGTATTTCATTTGTATTATTATTGATAAGGTAATTTAATTTTAATTTTAGATTAATAATTGTAAATACTGAAAATATAGCACATGTTTTGATTAAATGAAATATTTAACTATATATATTTATATATATCTTTGGGATTGTAATCTCTAATCTATTTTCAAAAATTTAATGATAAATTATATACATATATAGAAATAACAGTTTGGTTACAGATAACAATTATAGAATTAAGAACATTGCACAATTTTTAATAATGCACTTTTGTACGGTTGTCCAAAATAGTTTTCATATGCTTAAATAGTTAAGAAGTATTTAAGTTACTCAGAATAACTATTTATTTAGGCCTTTTCTATCACATTAGTCAATGCATTTCTATCATATTAAAATGCAATTTTTAGCCTTTTATTTTTATATTTTATGTTAGTAATTTTTATCATTTAGTCAATGTATTAATACGCTTTTCAAAACAATTAATCTTACTTAACATAGATGGCGCCACTGTTTTCATAAATATTATTATTCTCTAAAAAGTTTTATTATTTTCTCAAAAATTTGTTTGGTTTCAAAATTTAGAGTTGCTAATTAATCTTTTGAATATTAACTTACATTCTGCAATTAAAATATGGTATCAGACTTGCTATTAAAAATTAAAATAATTTTCTATTGAATGCTGACTTTGTATGGTAGTTTTTCTGGTAGAGGACTGTTGTTGGTTTTGTGTAGGCTATTAATATGGAAAATTTTACGCATTTATTTATTAGTTCCGTGTTAAAAAGGAAAGAATTTTTTCTTAGATGTTGAATTCTTTGTTTTAGCGCAATATTGTATAATATGCAATATATTTTAATGCTTATTTTAGATACAGGCTAGCTATTTTATCTTATAGTTCTGCAATAATTCAGGGTTAAGTACCCTACTTTCTTTCTTTCTTCTTACTAAGGGTTAATTACCCTTTCTGTATTTTCAACAACTGTTTTCATGTATGGTTTTGAGCAAATAAAATTAGATTTAACATGGCAAGCACGTCCAAAGCCGAGCTAAACAATTTAATTGTTGAAAACTCCATATACTGGCTTTTCTTTTTCAATTATATTTATAGTCTTAAAGTCTTAATTGTAACAGAGTTCATATGGAGAGGTTAACATATTCAATAGGTTCTTTAGACATTTATTTAGTAGCATTAATTATTAGATATAGTTTAGTAAAAAAATTTAAAAAGTTTTGCAGGGGATTATTGATGTGTTTGCATTTTCCTTGTGAACATAATGTTATGACATTTTATCTAAAATTAGTTATAATATATATATATATAAAGAAACACTTTTCAGTTCAATATAAACAAGCTATCTTTTTGGAACAGCAATATCAGTTGTCAAATTTATAGAAATATCGTCTTAAATTATATTCATAGAAGCACTATTTTAGTCACAGACAGATATAAACAGCGGTCATATATTGATACAATTCTTGTAAATGCTGTATGGATATCCTATAAATTTCATGTATGCTTATGTTAATAAGAAACATTTAACACCATTAAATTAATAGTCTTTTAGATTTAAATTTGATGTGATCATCTAATGGAATTCACAAAGATATTAGTATTTCACTACATAGGTAGATGCAGCCACTAGATTAAGAATAAGATTGTAACATATATTCATTTTTATTTTTATGTACATTTCCAAAATATATATATATATATTATAAAAGGTTAAATTTAATTTTATAGTTAAAATTTTTAAATGGTGTTTATTATAGTATTAACTAGCAGCGTACGGCGACCAGCTGGTCCGCCATTCTTACAATAGTAATATTATATTTAAGAGATTAATAACTGACCCAAAGTAACTTCATATCTGTTAAGTATTAAAACTCAAAAAATCCATATCATTCTCGGTGCAGAACAAAATATACCATGCTAGAATAATTAGTACTCTCTGTGTATAAAAATTTGTACACGTATGCATAAAAAAATTAGGATAGTGTTATTTGCAGATACAGAACCTGAGGATAAATCGTTACTTGCAGGTACACTGCGCCAACGTCCGGTTCTTGTCCAATCACCCTAATTAAGTAGCACCGGGCGCGGTCAGTGCTTGAGAGGGTGACCGCCTGAGGAATACTGCGTGTTTTCGGCTTCCTTTTTGAGTTCTTGACTCATGGACTTAGTTATACCAGATCAAGTGTAATTAGTTTCAACGATTAAAATATCTGCGGATAAAATGTTATTTACTGTTTTGAATAAATAATGATAGTGGTCGTGAATTTTTTTCTCTAATCTTAATAATTTAAAAGAGATGTTTAAATATAATTCTAGATATTATTTCTCATTTCTGGACTTACATTAAAACCTTTTCTTCATTTCTACAAATATTTAATAGTTTGTTTTTAATCCATTGTTAAAAACTGAAGTACAGAGATGCTGTTTTTTATTGAATTCTACCTATTTTTGGATTATGGGGTTAGAAGGTACTTTATCTTTGGATAAAACGTTATTTATTAGACAGTGTATATTCTGTTCAAATTATTTTTCTTGTATAGGAGTTATTGAAAAGACCTCGAAGCAAATATTCATGCATTTTAAAATTTAAATCACATGTAAGCATTGAGTAGTGGAAAGGGAGTAAGAATATAGTTATTTCAAATATGCTTGAAAATTAACAAGGTTTAGAAAACAAAGAGTAAAATCAAATAAAAAATTGAATTTACAGACATCTCTTTTCAAAGTGAATAAGAAAATTTCAAATTCTTAAACAGATTTGTTTATGTTTGTGAGTACAAAAAAATTGTTAACCAGATTCGATCTATGACCTTCCGGCTTGTAAGCAAGTACTTTATGACCGTGCCACTCAACCGTGAACTGAAGAGGTAGGAGATCGTTTAGTTTACTTCTTTAGCTTTTCACCCTTTGTTAAAATTTTTAACGACGCATTTCTTCATTTTCTTCAATGCAAATTTGCATTTTGTAAATGTATTATAGCAGATTCAGACTATTGACTTTGGGATTTCCGTCAAATGCAAAGGGGAGTTTAAAATTTCGTAAGACATCTTTCGGGTCTTTGGAGCTGACTAGGATCTGAAATTTGTTTTTTATTGATAATTTACCATGTGGTTTAAGTTTATGGCTGAAAAATCTATAAATATATTTTCTCTACCAAATTCAATCCAATGAATTAGAAATCAGTTCTCAATACCAAATTAAAAGTGAAACAAAAACGTCGCATGTCTCTAATGAGAAAATGAAAATTCTCAAAATGTAGCATTAGTATTTCTTTTAATAATCTTATAAACAAAGAAAGAACATTTCAAGTACAAAAAGAGCATTTTAAAACTTCTACAGAAGCATATTGAATTCGAAAAAACCTGTAAGTAATCCGTAAGTAGAGTATACCTGCAAATATCTTTTTATCCGTAGGTACAGTGTACCTGAAAATAACGTTTTACACGTAGGTACAGTGCACTTGCAAATAACGTTTTATTCGCAGGTACAGTACCTGCAAATAATCACTTCCAAAAAATTAAGCACCTATAAAACCTGCATACATCTGATTAATCATTATCTCTGCGGAATGAAAAACATGAAAAATAAACTTCAGTTAGATGGGATTTCTTGCCACATCACTTTGTATCGAAGAAGCAAGTTTTAGCTTTCCCCCCTTTTCTCGTTATATTTCACATAAGTCTTAAAATGTTTCTGTTCAAGTTATCGGTGTAGACTCACCCTGATGCTGTTTTTTGCTTTTATTTGTTTTTTAAGGGTGGTATTACTTGGAAACAGGCCTATTCTGAATATTTGCAACTTTTCATGCTGGTTTGCTGATTTTTGACCCTCTCTAAAAATCATAAATATATATTGCAATTTAAATCATCTAAAAAGCTTCACACCTTCTGGACATTCATTTTCATATGCCTCTTCACTGAATATGGAATGAAGCAAGTATGGACCTTAAACTTAAGGTTAATGTCTAATTATTCAATAATTCCCATGTCTAAAATGAAAATTAACTAGTTTTGAAATATTTATTCCAGGCTAAAATTGTATGTATCTTAAGATTAATTAAGTAAATCATATAGCATGACAACTATGAAAACATGCAACATATGATTGAATAATTATCATTCTCAGTACAAAACAAAATTTACATGTTACAATAATTACTACTCTCTGTGTGTAAAACATGCATACATCTCACATATAAACAGGATCTAGATAAACAAATATACACATTGATTAATCATGATCATCTGATTAATCATTATCTCTGCGGAATAAACTCACTTGAAGAAAATTCGTTGAGAAATGATCAAAAGTGTGAAAATTCTAAACGAAGAATTAAAACCAAAACATTATGCAAATTTCGCTTAAATCAACCAATTAAATCAAAGTGAGCAAGCTGGATATCAATTGAAACAATGCACAGTTCATTTCATGAGTCAGACATCAGTGAGAAGATCTATGCACGCGCAGGACACTGATACAAAGATCAATGTGCATCTAAAAAAATATTCGAACGATGCAGGTATGCACCCTAAACTGCAGGTTAACCAATACAGGAATTAGCATCTATCTAATACCAAAGAAACATGCACACACACTAAGAAAGATTTAGGGTAAAACTTAAGTTGAGGATACGCAGCCATTCCTCCCCACTTTGGATCACCACCTTTTTATCGCCATGAGTACGACAGTTTAGGGATGTGAGAATATTTGTTTTAGGTGCGTAGTGTGTGTTTCAATGGTGTCTTGTATATGTGCATCTAAAACAAATATTCTTTTTCCGCCAAGCACTCCATTAGCGATCATAAGAGGAACGATGCAAGTATGCATCCTAAACTACAGGTTAACCTATACAGGATCTAGCATTTGTCTACTATCAAACAAATATGCACACACACCAAGAAAGATTTAGGGTAAAACTTAAGTTTAGGGTACGCAGCAGTTTCTCCCTACTTTGGATCGCCAACTTTTTGTCGCCAAGAGTGAGACAGTTTACCGATGTGAGAATATTTGTTTTGGGTGCGTAGTGAGCGTTTTAATGGTGTCCTGTGCAAACTATACCTGCAGCATCCGAGAAGGGAAAATTCCGCATGCGCGGCATCTAAGTGGGTTCCAGGCAAATTTTTTAAACTTATAAAAACAACAGCCGTTTTGCTTTCAGCAAAGAGGGGAACCGAGTAGCTTCGCTGTTTCATTGAATGTGAGAAATCTGTTTTTTTCTGAACTCCAAGAATGTGAGAAATCTCTTTTTTTCTGAATTCCAAAATTCTCACTTCAAAACGTTCCTTCGTCAAATTGTCAATAGTAGCGAAGAGCACGCCGGTCTAAACGAATCCAAAATGTCAAAAACGGGAATGATGTGCATGTCAGCCGAAACAAATCCACGTTCGAAACTGTCAGAATCAAACCGTAGAATTTCAAACGAACTATTATTCAAATTCTATTAAATTGAAAAATAAAATCGAAGATAGCACAGGACAAACTAATTAAAACAATGTGCAAGACACGAAAAATCTAATATATCCATGTAGTTAACTCTAAAACTTCTTTATAAACACAATTGAATACAGCAGAAGTAGGAGATATAACCGTCAATGACTCAAAATACCTTACCTGTGACCAAAAACAATACTTTTTTAAACACCTTGCAGCTGCCATTGATCGTGAGCCTCTTAATATCACATATAAAACTTGTCGAAAATCTCCAACGAGTAAAACAGCCTTTCCTCCAAATGGATTGGGCATTTTGTAAGATCCTGGAGGAGACAGTCAACTACTAAAAAAGCATGATAAACAAACGTTTGTCCTGTCCCTGCAGATCCATCATGAAAGAAAAGCTTTGAACCACTGAATTATCTCCATATATAAGTATTCAATACAGTTTGAAACACAATTCTTTGTTTAGTAATGAATTTTTCTTTATTATTGTTTGCTTTAGATTGCTCCGTAATATGACATAAGAAAACATCAATGGAATGTCTGTATAGGTAAATTTATGTCTGGCAATTTGAGTTTCCTGAGGCTCAAACCGTAAGTCTTGAGAAGTATGTTAATTTCGTTAAGTGCATATGAAGGTACTGTCTGACACAATATTCTATGAATAGCTTTTAAATTATCAAAACCCACTTCACCAGATTTATATAACAACAACAT
Organism: Araneus ventricosus; assembly: GCA_013235015.1. Taxonomy (NCBI): domain Eukaryota; kingdom Metazoa; phylum Arthropoda; class Arachnida; order Araneae; family Araneidae; genus Araneus; species Araneus ventricosus. The sequence goes on along the minus strand of BGPR01002191.1, from coordinate 115,627 downwards.
TCGAAGGTAGTATCTAACAGTATCCCATATACTAACTACTGGCATTCTTCCAATTACATTATGTCTTCCACGTTAGCATTATAGCACAGGAGCATTATATCTGCGGAAATCTATATTTGGTTGTTCCATCGAGACCATTTTTAGATTCACAGATGAGTTACATTGTATTAGTTGATGCATTTGTAAATATGATTTACATTTTGTAAACATCGTTCATTATTATCCATGAAATTTAGCTTCAATGGAATCGAATTTTCGATTGGAAAGTCATTGCAATTACTTATTCGTATTTGCTGAGATGTAAGCCTGTTTTCGCCTATTTCTGTTATCTATATTTCTTTAAATGGAGGTTACAGCGACACGGCTATCTTTTTAACGATCATTTCAAATTATATTTTGCAGCTCCATAAATTAGCTAAGCGAAGGTTGTAAAAACGTTCAAATGTTTGTGCGGCGGTTCGTTTACATTTGACTGTTGCCATTCGACAATAAGTAAATAAGCACGATTTCTGTGCCAAATGCGATATTGTTTTTATTTAATTTAATAATTTAAATTTGAATTAAAATTTTTAAAAAACGGCTCCGAGGTGCATATCTTCAACATCCAAAGTATATCCGCGCCAAATTTGGCATGTCTGTTCTACGGTCTGTTCTGTGCACCGCCAACAGACACACACAGAAACATTCTTTTTTATTAGTAGTAGAGATAGACTAATTTTGAAATAATATTTTCACTTTAAATGCGGAACTGTCCTTAGGACAACGCTCAAGCCATAACAATAATTAAGAATATTTAATTGGTATGCTTTAAGTTATATACGTTTGCGTTTATACTCTTGAAAGATTTTGAATATTTATTCCCTTACTTTTCTGTTTTCCAATAATTGGCTTTCGCAGAGGGTTGGTGCCACAAATCTAGATTAAAGTGACATAACAGTTCCCAAAGCTGATAAGCAATTAATTTTCGGAATTCCATCTCTAGGTTGTCTTTTTCATATTGTAATAGTCGTTAATCTAACTATCTTTTGTATTCAATTTGTCTGATTATTGATAAGACTAATATATGTATATACTGAAAATGTAACACATGATTTGATTATTTGAAATATTTAACTATATATATATATATATATTAATAAAAGAAAACATAGAAAGAAAACATTAAAAACACGTTGTAAAAGAAAAACCAAAATAATAAAAAGGAACAAAAAACGCCAACGTCTGGGACGCGTCATCAGCAAGGGAAATCCCGAACGGGCGCAAGCATAAAATTCGGTGTTTTTTGAACACAAAACTCTAGCAATAATGCCAAAAAGAGTTTGTTTCCAGGGAACACCGAAACAAAAACCAAAGTTTGAAACAAAGCAAAAATCCCAAGTCCAATTGAGAAAAAATAAAAATATAATAAATGCCCAAGTCCATTAGACTGTTATTGCATTTGTTTCTGGTTTTGTTTATGTTTGTATATATATATTTTAGAAACAGATAAAACTCCAATAACATTTTCAGTATATACACCTATTAAAACAATAATTAAAATTAAATATAAAATAATGTTACCTTATTAATAATCATACAATGAAATACAGAAAGATAATTAGATTATAAACTATTACTATGAAAAAGACAATCCAGAATTGGTATTCCAACAATAAAATGCCAATCGATCTTAGGAATCGATTATGTCGCATTAAATTCGAATTTTAAAGGCGCCAACTTTCTGCGAAAGCCAGGTGTTGGAAAAACCAAAATGTATAGGAGTAAATCTGCAAAATATTTCAAGATAAGAACGACAAAATATGACTAAATGCTTACCAATTCAAAGTCTTAGCAATTATAATGCAGAGAGCTATATACGAAATACATTTCCGCATTTATAGTGAAACTATTATAACAAAATTAGGTTATATATACTATACTAAAACGTCATTAATAAATTAAACTATAAATTTAATTTTAAACTCATTATAGTAGCCTATCTTAGCATGAGAATATACTTAAAATTATATGATGAAATCTTATTCTAAAAATAGTGGCACCATCTACCAATGTCGTGAAATACTAAAATCTATGTGAATTCCAAAAATATGATTATTTCGAAATCATTAATTCCAAATATACATATGTATATATATATATATATATATTCATCTTTGTTTCCATCGGTATCTTAATCTGAATCGAGACTCCCTCCAACCTTAGAAGTTTGGCGCAAAGAAAAGTAACTTGATATTTCGTAAACATCCGGACCCTACATGCCGCTTTCAGTTCATTTCTTCATCAGGTCTCCCGTTGGCTTCATCACTCAGTCTTAGGTCCGTAAAATTATTTCTAATATTTGGTATTTCATTAGATTTCTTGGTCTATCATAATGTTCGGGATGAAGGACAGTGTTCTTAGCTTCATGCTAGCACTGTTGGCCGAAAACATTATGATTTCTTTCATTGTTTAGCAGTTCGTATAGATTTCACTTATTTACCCCTGATGAGCATCTATACGCTTTTACAGATAAACTACAGTCTTTCCATTTAATTTCAACATTGATTGATTTCATGTCTTTGATATATATATATATATATAACGCAATTAAAGCACAATTACGTTTCTTCATGGGATTAATTATTGTGAATTGCGAAAATATAAAAAGTTTGACATTTTCTTGCAATCAGTTACGCCGTAAAAATTCTATCTCGATATTTTAGACAAGGTATTGAAATCATCAGAAACTTACAAACTCAATAAATCAAATATTATCACCATTAAGAAACAAATTTCAGCTCTTAACAAAAAATTAAATGCCATGATGCAAATAATAATCTACCATATATTTTTATCTATCCAAAATGTCATAAACAGCCAATTAAATTCACATATATCTAACACCTACATGAATAAACCTAGAACCATTTATTCGAAACATCTTAATATCATCCTAAATCATATTGAGCAAGAAAATTTTACATGGATTATCAAAAACAATTATAAAATAATTGAATTCCTTAATAATAACAAAATTGATACAATAGACACCTACGACTTTCAAGATCTTTTCACAAGTATTCCAATAAATAAATTGCAAGAGGTATTAATGAACTATTTCTATGATCTTAAAAACTTTTTAAAATCCCATTAACTTTCTGGAAAGACCTCATCAACTACTGCTTATTCAATAACTTTATCTTTAACCGAAAAATATTTTTCAACAAAGAAAAGGCATCCACAAGGAACAAATTTCTCATCTTCACTAGCCAACCTCTTTCTTCATTTCTTCGAAAGGATTTTCGTTCTAAACCTCCACTCTGCCTTCCGATTTGTTGACGACATAATATTTTTAATTTTCGAGACGTCAGGTCTATTTGTAATACCATCTACCCAGAAGAACTCAGACTAATTAAAACCAGCAACAATTAATCTCCAGCGATTTTTCTTGATTTATGCTTTGACCACAAAAACGACTTAAAAATTGACATTCACGACAGGAGAAACGAATTGAAATTTTACATCAATAAACTTATTTTTGGAACTCTATTATCTCATATAAAATCTACAAAAACGCAATTACCAATCAACTTATAAGAATCAACAAAATTTGCAATAAAACTAATTCTGCCAAAAAGTAAATCATGCACATAAGAAATAGCATCAACATTAATGAAATTCCTTCCTCACTTTACGAACCTCTGATCAATGGATTTAAGATGTAAGTAAAGGATTGCTGATCAGAGAGATGTCGACGTGAAGTATAATCTTCGCAGTAAAGTCACTCAAGTCGATAATTGCTAATATTTTACCTCGAAAACTCATCTTTTAGAAATTTTTCACTGGTTTTTCATATTTTACTGATTTCTTGCACTATTTCTCTACGTTTTCTATCGTTATCGGTCTTCGATTTAATCTTCATCTTTCCCAACATACTACACTTCCCTGGCAACAGCCAAAGTTAAGCGCGAAACTTGTTACTCGATAGCCTATTCATACCCCTTCAACGACGGTCTGTACTATGACCCTCGGCGAACACTGCCACGTCAACATACGGCCCTTCTGGTACGTAAAATATTTATTCTTACTTTTCTCCAATGTTATATCACATTGTACTTTTGTTTTAATTATTCAAAACTCCTCTCTCTATGTTTGGTTTGACATTAGGGATGAAAAGTAGTGTTTTTTTTAGGCCTTACGGCGTAACTGATTGCAAGAAAATGTCAAACTTTTTTATATTTTCGCAATTCACAATAACTTCATTCCTTGAAGAAACATTATTGTGCTTTAATTGCGTTTTTCATTTTACGTTTTATACTGCTTCATTTTACGATTTATACTCTACCACAGCTCTTTTCGAATTGCAGCTTTTAGCAAATTCATTGTGTATGTGATATATTTATATATATTTTTCCATGTTACGATTTGCACTTTTATCTTTATTTGGATATACTTTCAATTCGTTTTTCCGTATCTTTTCGAATTTGATATGAAAGTTTATTTTATTTTATTGTTTTTCTATTGTGTTTTGCCTCTTATATATATATATATGTATTAAACAAAAAACATCAAATACAAATTTAGCAAGTTAGAGAAACGTGCACTATATTCGCAATATACATAATAATTAATATTAAATTAAATTAACCTATCCATAATCATACACTCAAGATACAAAAGAACACTTGACATAAAACTATTAGCAATAAAAATTAACAAAACTTGAAAAAGACAATGATATTCCAACAATCAAAGTGTCTAACTATCCTGAGGACTTGTTCGTCGTGTTAACCCTCTCATACCGAACAAGGCGGTCCCGGGCGGTCTTAAAATTTCCTCTTAAGGAGACGAAGGTCGATCTGAGGAGTTGCCTTCTTTTGAAGGGAGGGGAATTTCTGAGATCGCTTAGAAAATAAGCGCCGCAGGGAGTCCAATTATCCTTGCCAACCACAACCCATTTCCGTGAGCCTTGAGGGAAGGTTATAGCAGGGGTGATGTGGTGGGGAAAAAGAGCACCCAGGTTGGGAGATTCCAATTCACGTCGTTCCTCCCAAAAACTCCCCGTCTTAAAGGAGCTGGAAAAAAGTCGCCTCGTGATTAAAGAGTTAATCTAGATTTCTGGTGCCAGTCCTCCACGCCGAAAATAGTTGGACAATAGAAAAAGGGAATATGTCCAAAATCTTCTCAAGATGAGAATGAAAAATAGAAAAATATTAACCCTGTAAATTCCCCAAGTATTCAAAATTAATATAGACATAATATTATGCAAACAAACTATTAATAATTAAATACAGTAAATTCTATTGGAAATTGCAAAATTGAATCTTTGTTTAACCATTTTTCATCTTGCTATAAATTTTTATATCTGTCTCTTGTACCAAGAAATGGATATAAGTACCGCATTTAAGAGGAAAATTGTAATTTTAATATAAGTATTTTATTACTAAAATAAAACACTAAACGAAATATTAAATTTAAATTAAATTTAACCAATTAAAATAATATGAAATATATTTATCTATAAATAATAAATAACTTTTTATAAGATGCAATCAAAACCTTTAAAATACTGGCGTCATCTACCTTTCAAATAATATAATATAATCTTATTGCTAAATATAACATGTACGATTATAAAAAGGATAATTTAAGTGGAAATAATTAATTGGAGAATATATGAAAAAAGATAAATGTTAATTTATTGGTTTGAAATATTTCTTATTAATATAATCATACAAGAATTTTCTAGTATACCCATAACTCAAAGCATATTCAAAAAATGCATTGATTTGTGACTGTCTACTATTTATATCTGTGACTAGCATATTTCTTCTGTGAATATAATTTATTACAATAGTTTTATACACTAAACGACTGATGCTACTATTCGAAAAGGGTAACCTATTTGAACTGAAATGAGTTTCTTTTTATCAAAAATCTAAGTGCATAATTTATTATCTATTGTTCTTATTTCACGATCAAGAAAATCTGCTGAAGAAAAGTTGTCATTAGTTCTCAGTAATATCAGGTAGTCTGGATAAAAATTGGTTTGTGGAGCATTGTCTTCATTTGTTATAAAAATTAATAAATCGTCAATGCATAATATACAATAGACCTCAGAAATCCGATGTCCAGGAATGCGAAATTTCTGATAATCAGAACATCTTTCTTTTAATTTTCTGAAAAATTGTTATTAAAATTGAAGGAAAATAACAATTAAGAATCAGAAACGAAGCTAATGTTCATTCCTAAGTTAAAAGAAACATATAAATTTTTATTTAAGAATGAATACAGCACATTAATTAGTAGAAACAAAATCGGCTGTCTTCTTTGGACGTAGTGAACTAAAACTTATTGATGATCTTTTCGTACTCTTTTAAAGAGTACCCAAAGTCAATACTCTACTGCATTTGGTATACCAAAAGTATTTTACCAAATTTTCCTGATAATCCGAATTTCTCGGAATACGAACAGAGATCAACCCCAATTAGCTCGGATTCCTGAGGTTCTACTGCATTATAAATTGTGTTTAAAATTAATTTTCAACACTTCATTAAAATGAAGGAAAAATTTCACGGAAATAAAATTGGTATCAATGAAAAGCTAATTTTTTTGAATTTTAAAGTTGTGTAAAAATGGTTTTTCACACATAATGAGCACCGTAATTATTGAGGAAAAAATTTAAGATTTCGATTAATTTTTAATTACTTAAGGATATCCTTAAAATCTTGAAAATCCCTTTCTTAGTGAGCACCTATTACCCAAAAAGTAATTAATGACAAATTTGATATCTGTAGATCGTTAGATCTAGGTTAGGTCTGCCTGTGGAGTGTTTTGAACGATTTTTGCTTCATGCGATTAACAGAAAATCTACAATCTGAAAAACATTATCACGTTAAAAAGGAGTTGGTAAACTTATATCATCTCACGAATTGAAAGCTTAAAATGACTGCTGGATTTTATGTTCGACAAAAATGGCTGGATCATTTTAAAAATGAATAAGAAAAAAGAGCGCCGGGCGACAGAAATACACCGTTTGCTGCTTTATGCTTGAGAAAACAGTAAAGTTTCACTCATTTCAAAATGACTTAAAAAATTCGACAACAGATGGCGCTGAAGTCTGAAATAACCGCAATGCTATGTTTTCAGCGTAGACGTAAATGGCAACAACAAAGTTGCCAGAAATTTCAATAGCCGTAGTCCCATTGAGTGCCATTTTGTACTTAGTCGTTTTCATGTTAACATAGCGTATGCCGTTCAGAAATTGCAACATAACTGCTCAAAACAGGATTATTCCTTGGAATAGCGAATAATTCTTGTGATGGAATTCCACCACCTGATTCACGGTGTTGTTGAAATGAGATTAAGTGGCGCATAGGCAATGTTTTCTGGCCGAACCGTGTAGCTTCTGGAATTTTGTGGGAGGAAATCTGTTTTCATAAAATAGGCCAAAACTCTTCAAGTAGCATCATCTTTACGAAGGAGACTCTAGTGCTTCCGGGTCCAGATTGCTTAATTCAGCGGTTATTGCGCGAAGCTTCGTGATATTTCTTTTAATGCCGGTAGATACCACACTTTTAAGCATTGAATTTAGTTTGGTTTAGTTATATTAACGTCCCTTTTTGAAGAAACACGATGGCTCATTTAGTACGGACAATTTAATTTTAAAACCGTGGTCAGATGACGATGACGAAACCTCTCTTAACTTTAACACCGCACCAGCGGAAGGAGATTTGGGCCCCTACGTATGAATTAACATGCAACACGCCCACATGGGCGGATCTTCGATGGCATCGAGTTTCGAACCTGCATTCCTCTGGCTCCAAAGTCGAAAACTTACCACTAGGATACCTCGGTTTCTTTCGGAGAATTGAACGCAGGGGTATGTTGTGACATTCTAGGGTCACAGGTCACTGCTATTTCGAGGGAGAAGACAGAGTTTGGACACGAAGGAAGAGAATGTGTTTTTTCGGGTGCTCTGCACTATATCTGCTTTGTGTTCTATTCTTGCTGAAGAGTATACAACTGTACTCTATTAGTATATTCTCACTGAGAAGGATAAGAATTTATATGTGGATATTTGTGCATAAGGAAAGAAAGCGAAAATAGTAGGTGGGAAAAAAAAAATGTTTTTTTTTCTTTTCTAAACGCTGTAGTGTGGAAAACTTGCCTATATTGTTCATCTGAGATATATATATATATATATATATATATATATATATATATATATATATATATATATATATATATATATATTAATAAAAAGAACAAAACATTAAAAACACGTTATAAAAAACAAAACAATAAAAAGGAACAAAAACGCCAACGTCCGGGAAGCGTCATCAGCAAGGGAAATCCCGAACGAGTGTAAACACAAAATTTGGTGCTTTCTGAACACAAAACTCTAGAAGAAAGCAGCTCTAGCAATTATTGCATTTGTTTCTGGTTTTGTTTATGTTTGTATATATATGTATATATATTTTGCTTGCATCTGGCAGTAGCGCATCGACCCTAAACTTTTCGAAATATAAGATTTTAATAATTGTTCTATTGACTGGAAAAAAATCAAATAACTTCTATAACAAGTAGCTATGTGAATAGGGCATTGCACTAAAAAAACTGGCATCGAAGATCTTGAAAGAAGAGTAATTCTTATATTTATAAAAAATCTCTGAAATTAGAACCGACGACTTTTTGTAATACCTCGATTACTAGCGTTCCACTGCTTGGGTATGACATGAGAATTTCTCAAAGTTCCACTCAGCCGCTGTTGCACCTGATTGGACTTTAAACCAAATCTCTTGATTCGTGAATCTTTGTAGCAAAGTGGTGGTGAAAGTGTAATAGAGCCAGTGAATCATTTCAATGTAGTCTGTAGCTTGAAAATTTATTTTTGGTGGTCGGAAATTCCTAATTGACTTTCTTTTAGAAGCTAAATTTCTAGCTTTTATAATTATTCTGAAACCTAGCTCTCTTATATGATCTATTTTATCTACTATCACACTCAAAACCAAGTTTTCTGGATGGTCAAAAATTGCATTTCTCCGAATTATTGGGTCAATGACTTTAATAAGTTTTCTGGGAGGAATCTTGACGATTTTATAATTTCAAATACATGTTCTGGTTTATTTGTGAAGTACTTACTTTTCTTAATATGAAACCATACAGGAATATATGACTTTAGGAGGAAAGAAACTAAGATCTTGTTTTCATATGTTGGGTTTTCAATACTTAAATACAAACGGAGAACTCTGTTCGCCGTTGTTAACCATCTTGAATGGGAAAGTGGACCAGGTCCAAGAACAGATAAATCTTCAGGAGATCTGCCTGATTTTATAGCATAACTTATATCCAGCAGATACTGCTGATCTTTGCTTAAAATTTTCCATTCAATTTTTGAAATCTCACACTAATTACTTTAAAAATTTACCACTGGGAGTTTCTCACATTTACTGAGTTGTGTGCCAATCGGACCGCTAAATGATTTTTCTCTAGTCGTTTCACCATCTGAATTTATGAACAGATGCCGAAATGGCAATTCATTAAAGTGTAAGAGGCGCACACCCCACTGTAGTGGTCTTTTAACATGTTTTTCAACTTCGCAAATAACACCTGTTTTCCACCCCGTAATAGTAACGGTTCCATCACATCCAATTACGTCCAGTTCATGTAAAAAAATCCAGTTTCCGTGAAACAATAAAGACTGCTATTGACAATGTTTTGAGAAGTCACAGAAGAAGGTGCAACCTGACCAACAAACACAGAACCTGGTTCTTGTAAAATTGAAAAATGTTCCTCTTTTATGGTTCTTCGAAACTGATTTGAGTTTGAGTCTTTCCATGTCACACCCAATCAGTGGAAAGATGCGTGAAGCTGGTAACCCAGACATCACAAAAAGTCGTCGGTTCCAATTCCAGAAATGGTTTTATAAGAACTACACTTGTTTCAAGATCTTCAATGCCAAAGTTTTCAAACTAATCTTATTTCAAAGCACCAAAAGAAACTGAAGGCAAGTAAAGGACTATATTTGATTAAAAATTGAAATTTTACACAATGAGAAACAACTTTTTGCTTCAATAGAAATTTGTCAATTTTTTGTAAAAAAAAAATTGTGTTTTTGAGTGTAATGCGCTATTAACAAATTGTAAAATGTATTATTTTTTCATTTATTTATCTTTCCTGCACTTTGTTCTACTAAAATATACCTCTATCTACTTTTAAAGAAGTTATACGACTTTCCTGTTATTAGAAAAATTATTAAAATCCTATATTTTCGAAAAGTTTAGGGTCGATGCGCTGCCGCCAGATGTAAGCAAAATAATATTTTTGCATTTTACTTATCTAGCCTAGAGGCAAGGTTTCGGCACTATAGAGTTTCGAAAAGAAAAAAAATTCTGCCCACCCTACTGAAAAGGGGAGATACAGCTAATAATCTAGATTTTTCGCTGTTGAATGAAACCTTAGACCACTTCATGTTCAGTTCCCAATGAAGAGTATGTGCAACAAAGTTTATATTCGAGGTTAAATTTGTTTTTATGCCACCAACAAATTATATGCCATTTCATCGAAATAAGAGATTTATATTTAAGAAAAACACTTACCTGGGTTTTTTCCCTAAAATTCTTAACATCCCATCCAAAATAATTGCAGGAACATAGTGATAATAAGCTGCGATGATACAGTAAAGGTATTTGTTGTGCACTATAATCGCATTGGTGTGGTGGTCAAATGACCGTGGAAGTGGAAATTCGTTAGCCATTTGGATTATGGTTCTGTTGCATTCGCAAAGATTAACATGAAGATTTTCGGTAGCTGTGCAGTTTACTACCAACGGAGATGCACATCTAAATGGCAAAAATATAATCATTACTGAGCAAATGTAAATAAAATGTATCAAATGAAACACAAGGATGAAAAAAGAAGCCAATTGAGAAGTAACCAGATTTGTAAATAAATACTTTACAATGAATAATGAGAAGAATAAATAAGTAATTGAAATTAATTAAAAACAAGTAAGCCCGAACGTAACATGTTCAACCTTCTTCTCCCCCTTCCCCTCTAATCATTTAGTCTTCTGTTGAGTTGTTGAGATTAAATACTCAGCGAAGAATTCAGGGTCATCAGAAAGGTCATTTACAATATTTAAGGGGAGGTCAGGCATCCAGAAAGAAATCAATTATACAAAGAGAATGGTGTCGGAAACATAAAAGGGTGCCGATACATAGCGTTCTTTGTCAATGAATGAAGTTAAAGAGAAGGATAAACCCGATGAATTGTTCAACACAGATTGAATGGAGTACAAATTTACTATATGCAAAAATCTAGTTGTATGAATAAAAACGTTACAAGTCGTTTGCGGCATAACAGATAAGATAATGGCAATTAGGACGTAGTATCAACAACAAACCTATAAAATATTGAAATAGTGCCGTCTGAGGTGACACACGATTTGCATGTTGTTACTCATGCATCTAAGGTAATTGTGCAATTGTTAATTTGCACAATTCGCAAAGATGTCTGCTGGCAAGTGAGTATTCCATTCAATCTGTGTTGTACATTTCACCTGGTATATCTTTTTCTTTTACTTCATTTATTTTCAAAGAGCCCCCTGCACCGAAACTCTTTTGCATTTAATCCTTTTGGTGTATTACGAAAATTACTTTTTCTGTAAGCCCTTAAAGTTTGTAAGCGATTTGCCTGATCACCCTGTATACACAGGTTAGGAAAGGAAATTTATTGATGTTAACATGCTTACAATTTACATTAGGTCTATGTGTACAACATTGAATGTCAGAATGTATTCTTTTTGAATGCTTTGTTCATCATGAGACGAGCTATGCTGTTCACAGAACTACTAGTCGTACAACAGTTTGACTGATAAGTCAGTAAGAAAAATAAAAAACGAGGACAGCATATATTATTAAAAAGTATTGATTATAATGAAAAGGGAATATATATCACCTTTTTGTGCCTAAGCTCCACGCTGCTAACACATGAGCATTCGCAACGATGTCTACTGGCACCAAGTTCAGTTTACAATTGGGATCAGCTTTACCAACTTTAATGAAACCTTTCCCTGACTTAAAACAAGATTTTAAAAATGAGAATATTTTGCATAATGAAGGAAAGCATCTTCACAGTTTTATTCGAAACTAATACAAACTAAAGTAATCGCAATTCAGTTTAGCGAAAATAGATTTAGGAAACAGAAATACATGTAAATGCAAAATAAAAAAATTGGTGCAGAGTAACAGTTTCTGTATAGACTTCTGCATATCTTCGCACTATTGATCACTATATTGTCACTGAAAATGCACACATTTATACATCACAAATTCCATTCGGTTTAAATATTCTGTTTGGAATCCCTTCATATTGTCAAAGGATGCCAAAGTCACCAAAAAAGAAAGATAACTGATAAGATATATGATATAACAAATAGAACAAACTCAACCTATGAAGGATTGGAAATTTAAAAAAAAAAGCAGTGAATTCTCTAGTAAAAATGATAATTCGTTTTTAGACTTTAAGCAGTTGATCTTAAACTATGACAGCTTCAATGTATTGCTTACTAAAGACCTTGCACTTTTTGGCACTGGAAACTTTGCTTCCTTAAGCGATATGAAGGGCTGCCAACCAGAGGATTTCAACCAAATTTTTGGAATTTTTGATGTACAACTTTATGCTATTTGAGTGATAATATATATATATATATCAGATCCACATTATATCAAGTGATTCAGAATTCAGAGTGCAAATTTCTAAGGGAAGTAGACAGACAACGTGGTTACATTCGATATTTACGTTATGTTAATGATTCGGATGGAGCCTTCCTTTTGCTTGAGAATCGCTGGAACAGTCAGATACCGAATGCGAAATGGTTCCTTTTTCTCTGGAGTTAAATCATAATCGTAATTGTTTAAATGCGGTTTAGGCAACTTCAAGCCGCAGCCAGGAAAAAAAAAATCGGCCATTGGTTGCTACCGAACTGTTCCAGAGATTCTTAAGCGACAGACCTCTCCATCCGAATTATCAATAGAATTGGTGCTCAGAAGCAGCTTGGAGTGAATTTACTAACCGGGCAAGGTAGAAATATGGCTCCTCTCTACCATCCAAGCAATGCAGTATTTAAATTCTTTAATGTCTGTACTCTTAATGTCAAACAAACTTTTACTTAGAAATATGCATGTTTTGCCTACAAATATGACTTAATAATATTATGGTAAGAATTTATAAACTTTAACTATATCTAAGAATATAGTGGTCTTACTTCAATAATATGTCCAGCAAATTTTACAAATATATGACTAAAATATTTTTTCTTCGCTCCAGCCGGGCCTCGGGCCGCCTCTGTTTGTGTTACATCAGATGTACTACGACTTTATCATCACAAAACCCTAATGACTATATTGAAGGCCTCCGACCATTTCCCGCTAGCACCCATGTTGTATCAGGAGAATTTATATGGTTGCCAGCATTACATTTTCAAATCTCGTATTTTTGAATACTTAATAATATAATCAATGCGAAAGTGTGTCTGTCTGTTGTTACGCTTTCACAACTAAACTACCAAATACATTTTGATGAAAATTGGCAGAGAGATAGATTGAAACATAGGAAAGGACATGTGGTATGTGACGTCATCCTAAGTCCAATATTTTTTACTACAGAGGGCAATCAAATAAATAACAAAATAAGAGTGCTTTGCCTCTGAAATCCACTATGAAGATTACTAATTTATTTTTGAAATCAGTCTGAACG
>BGPR01002191.1:21825-81887 GCA_013235015.1 Araneus ventricosus | reverse complement strand
TATTTCTTATAAATTAAGATTTTTTTTCTCGAAATTGGCAATTTAATATTTTTTTCAAAATTCAGATGCTTTTCTAAGTTTTGGGGCAATATCTCTTCCAATTTTGTGTTCATAGCATTAAAACTGTTTTTAAAAGCTTTGCCTTGTTCATACGAACAAGAATATATAACATATATGTGAAATTTTCTTTTACTTAAATTGTTGTGTATATATATACATGTGACAAACAAAAATCTCATATTTAGGAGAAGAATAAATTTTGCTTTTTTCCATTTTCTTCTTATATAAAAATTGTTAGCTCCTCATTTAGTTCATATCAGTTGTGGGTAACAATATTTTAACTGTTTATCTAACAAATTAGGATTTTTTTCCTCGAAATTGACCATTTTCAATTTTTTCAAAATTCAGATGTTTTTCCAAGTTTTGGGGCAATATCTCTTCCATTATTGTGTTTACAGCATTAAATATGTTTTTGAAACCTTCGCCTTCTTCATACGAACAAGAATATCTAACATATATGTGAAATTTTCTTTGACTTCTATTTTTGGGTATCTATTTTACATGTGATTTAGACAGAAAGCTGATTGAACGAGAAAAATAAATTTTGCTTTTTTCTATTTTCTTCCTATATAAAAATTGTTAGCTTCTCATTTAGTTCATATCAGTTGTGGGTAACAATAGTTTAGCTGTTTATTTCTGTTTATCTAACAAATTAAGATTTTTTTCCTCGAAATTGGCCATTTTCAATTTTTTCAAAATTTAGGTGTTTTTCCAAGTTTTGGGGCAATATCTCTTCCAGTATTGTGTAGCAATAGGTGTGAATTTATTTAAGGGAAATGCTTTATTTTTAAATATCATTAAATTATCTTATGGAATCATCAAAATTTTAAATTAAAGAACAGTATCAAATCGTGCATTTAATCAATTTTCTTTCTTTCAGAGTGATTTTTTAAGCGGTATTGGAGGACACTCAGCCAGCATCTCTCTACTAATTTGTCGTTTGAAGGCAACTAAGAGTGTGAATTTGGTATGTTCAATTCAATCTCATAAACAAGTTGATTTTGTGTGTGTGTATGGCTAATATGATACTTTAGAAAATACGAGAGGATATTGCTGGAGAATGTTCTGTATTATAATAAAGTGTTATTGCTTGTCATCCATCAAAAATTTTGGCTTTTGATGATGGGCATACCTTACAAAATCTTTGGAGTTTGATAGTGGATTTGATATTGAACTCTTGAGCAAAATCTTTTATCTCCAACTTTTCATTTTTCTCTCAGAAAAAGGAACCTATTAATGAACAGTTGAACCAAACCGAGGGATTTAATGTGAACAAATGAATTTGTTTTGAAAATAATCTGTCACTATTCTATGATAGTTTATTTATAATTTTCATAAACTAAAAAGAAAGTTTTATATACTTTATAGATAAACTATGAAGCACTTTGTCTAAAATAACTCAGTCTCAAACATTTTCTTGCTAATTACAAGTATTTCATTCATGTTCTATGTTTTTATGGGTAAAGGCAGGGACATTTCAATAGAATACAGAAAAAAAAATACTTTACCTTTTAAGGGTTTGGAACTTAAATATAAAGAGATAGGATTTTGAATTTTGTGTGTTATTATTTTTAATTTTCATATTTGGTTCGATGATTCCTTTTGGAACCTCCTGGGAAGGAAAAGCTAATTCCTCCCCTCTTAAGAAACTTATGAAGCCACAGACCAGATCTCCACATTTCAAAATAATTTGGTTAATTATCTTTTGAGCGTTTCATTGGTTCCAAAGAACTTTCATTCAGAAACTTGCCTCGAATTTATAAATTTGTTGAATGATTTATCTCTTCAAATCAATGTATGATATTTATATAATTGATGTAAATTAATAATGGTACATTGATTTCTTTTTTCATTAGGTCCCGTGAGAAATAATCTTTTCGGCAGCAACAGAATTGGAAGTCCAAGAAGTTACTGAAAAAACACAAATAAAAGTGTGAAATGATCATATGTAAATGTGTAAAATAAAACTAAAGTTTACTTTTTGTTTGTTTTTACTTTACTAAAAATTAACATTTTTTACTAGCAAAAAAGATTTATAAGCAATTGTGTCAACCATAATATTATAGATTATTTACAATTTTTATCGTGAGTTAAAAAAGCTTATCAAATTTTAAAATTTATTGTTCATGGAGCTTTGCAGCTGTAACACGTTAAACCAAAATATATATATATATATATGCCCAATACTCCATCTAAGTGAAAGAAAATTCGGATAATTTTGATTGAAGAGTCATTAAAAATTGTCTGCATCACAGAAACTTTATTTTAATAATTTTATGAACTATAACAAAAATGTTTTTCTTTCCGAAAATGTAACGAACAATCAACTTTTAATTATATTTTGTGAATCATCAATGGAGAGTTCATAATAAACATGTCAAATAAATCAGCTGTATAATTTTGGAAAGTTTTGTCACACTAACTTTGTATTTAAAGTAACACAACTTCCCTAATATAATTATAATTTGTTAAATAGCTGGAAAAGTGAACTATGCAAAAGCATCATGCATTATTTTTTAAGGAGGGGCCCAAGTTGTTAACACCGCCACTGGTTCTTTGGCATCTCATAAAATATTAATAAGGTAAGTGCTCCAGTAGTGGGTTACTTGAATTTTTAAGTTGTAAAACAAGAAATTCCAACATTGCAATGAAATAAGAGATCTGCCTCGGGTAGGCTGAAACCTTTATCAACTAAATACCAAAGGCACAGCCTTTATTTCCTGTTTAGTTTAAAGCTAGAAAGTTTGTTGCTGAGGTTGGTCTCTTAAAGAAGCATTTTTAGTTTATTCTTAGTGATTTCCTTAAGAGGTAACTCTTCATTCAACTATTTTTTAGCATACATTCTGTTTGTTTTTAGAATGAATTGTTATTGATATTATTTGATTATATAATGAATGTATTATAAACTATCTTTAAATTAAATAATATTGATAATTTATGGATAGTGAAGGGTGGCCCACTTTTGGATCAATGTTTTACTTACTCCAGTAGTGAGCCTAGGGGGGGGGGCAGTACTGGAGCACATGCTTTCTTTCGAATAGACTGTTTTGTGATGTTTAATAAGAAGGTTATATCTTGTAAAGTCTTTTTATTTAATTAGATTAGCTTTATTTTCATCAGAACCAGTACTGGGCCCACTTCTGGTACACTAATGGAACATTCTAACCAATTACTTAAATAATAAATATTTTATAGTACTGTTGAGGAAAAGACTGATATTCAAGAATTAGTTGGGCGCTGTAACGAGGCAGACAATAATAACTATCGTATTGCTTGACCATTGAAAAATATTCCATCACCATTTAAAAGGGCTCTTTTCTGGCCGCAGAGGCAAGATGATAAAAGAAAAAAAAGATTTATTCAACATAAAATATCACGATTTAATGTCCATAATGCCCCAAACAGAACTTAAAATGAAAGATCGATAATTAGAATAAACTTTTATTAAAAAATTGGCTGTTAAAGAAAAAATGTAAATCTCATGTGACTAGAATCTATAAATAAAAGATTTCACCTGTATCAAGCCATTTTTATTGCATTTTTATAGTGTATAATGTTAATGTATTGTTATTATTACTATATATAATAATTTTATTCTTTATTTGGCATAATTGACAAATCTGGGTGGCCCTCTTTTGGTATGCCCACTACTGGTACATCAAAAGTTTTCTATGCCCACTTCTGGTGCATAGGAGTGATCTAAGTTTTTAATTTTTTAAAAATTATATTACAATTATTTTGATATTTCAGGTGATTATTATTTTAGATAAGAGTTTGAACAACCATAAAAAAATATAGTTTAGCGGAACTTCTCAAAAGTTTAGATAATAATTGAGGAAATACCCTTAAGTGGCCCACTACTGGAGCATTTACCTTAATTGGGTATTTTGTGATATCCATGTGCTTATTGCCGAAATCTTTCCAACCTAAAATCTATTAGCCATCTTTTTTATTAAAAAAAACATCCAACCATTTATTTGAACAACCAATTTTTCATCGCACACACATCCAAATCTGTTTGTATATTCATCTGAAAGTTATCGGAAATTCATCGCCATGAAACCGCACTGCTCTGTTTTCTATCGTATCGGCTAGCAAAACTCATCCGATATCGATGATCGGCTGATCTATGGCCGATGAGACATTTCGGAGCAATTCCCGATGAGAATTCATCCCTATGCGATAAGAATCCGTTCATCGGCCGATCATTGTGTGATCGGGTTTCGATGAAAGGCCTTTCAATGGCCGATGACATTTTGCTACTAGGGAATGCCTCCAACTCTATAATATCTGGCGTCACACATTTTAATGTCCGGCGTTACACGTTATAATGTCCGACGTAACCATACGACACGAGCAGTTAGTTTTTGCGAGATAACAGAATTGGCCAATTCAAAAATTCCACGTACCTTATTCTATGCACGTCCTAACCTGGGGTCATTATGTTAGGCAATCTATATAGACGATTCCATCACCATTTTTGCCTGGCCTTTCCATCTACTGTTCCGGCATCACCATCTTTAGGGCTAGTGTCCCAGATCGCAGCACCTCGACGAACCTTCTTCCTTCCCGTTCTTTGTAGTGATGAGTCGTTCACTCCGGAAAGAATCCGAGGATCCGGATCCTCAAAAGGAACGACCGGATCCGATTCCGAGCAAAAGGAACGAATCCGCGGAACCGGATTCATGATGAATCCGCGGAATCGGATTCGTAATGAATCCTCGGAATCGGATTCGCGATGAATCCGAGGATTCGGATTCGTGAATCGGAATTGGATTCACTCTGATTCCGCGGATACGGAATTACTGATTCCGATTCAGAATCACTGATTCGGATCCATAATTTTAGAAGAGGATTTGTTTCGTTCTGGAATGAACGATACATCATTTGTGGTCACGAATGATGCAGATAACCCAGCTAAAAAAAATCTGCAGAAAATGTGCAAAAAGAGAATTTTTTTGAAGATTTCTTAAAGATTTCTGCAGATTTTTTGAAGACAGAAAAATCTGCAGTTTTTCTTCAATTTAATCTGCAGAAAATTTTCTTATTGTATTTTTCTCTAAATATTCTGCAGATTTTTTTTGAAGAGATTTTTATTTTCCTGCATTTTTTCTTCAATTTAATCTGCATAAAATCTGCAAAACATTTCTTATTATATTTTTCTCTAAATATTCTGCAGATTTTTTTTGAAGAGATTTTTATTTTCCTGCATTTTTTCTTCAATTTAATCTGCATAAAATTTTCTTATTATATTTTTTTGCAAATATTCAGCAGATTTTTGTAAGACAGCAAAAAAACTGCGTTTTTTCTTCAATTTAATCTGCATAAAATCTCCAAAAAAATTTGATTATATTTTTCTCTAAATATTCTGCAGATTTTTTGAATACAGAAAAAATCTGCATTTTCTCTTCAATTTAATCTGCAGAAAATCTGCGAAAAAAATTTATTTATATTTTTTTCTTTAAATATCCTGTAGATTTTGTAAGACTTTGCATTTTGTCTTCAATTCAATTTGCAGTTATTTAGCAGATTTTCACAAAATCATTAAACTTGACCAATATCTGTTGATTTTTTGAAGATTTAACTGCAATTTCATAATATCTGCATTTCTCTAAATACATATTTTTCACCATATTCTCTAATATTGCAGCTTTATTTTCCAAAGGATATAAAACAAAATTAGAATATAATTATCATTATTGTTTAACTCTACAGCTGACAGGAGTTTCAAAAAATTTCCCAATCGAAAATTGTCTTAGGTACAAAATTTTTTAAATATGTCACTGAAAAATTAAATTCTAAATTAATCTTTACAATAAATATTTTAGGTTTTACCATTTTAAACTTTCCCCCCGTAATTTAATTAATTTCCAATTAGTTTTCCAACTGTCTTTCTGATTAGCTCTTTTCCTACAAAAAGAAGGGAAAATCGCCCTTTGGATGGAGAGAAGGCTTATCAGAAAGATAGAAGGTGAAAACGAATTTATTGAAACAGAGAATCTAAATTATTGAACAAAAATATTACTAATCTCATCAGTTACTTATCACTACAACTTTGAACCACGAATTCTGACCTTGGTTGAAATTTACATCACTAGATGGCGCCACGAGATGTCTATGGTGACGCTAAAGATTAAATAGATTAATTTTATTCTATTCTCGTGTTTCCCGCGCGGCGTGGTGGTTTGCGCACTTGCCTGCGAAGTATAGGAACGCGAGTTCGAATCCCGGACAGGATGAGTTTGAAGTTTTGCGGCATACAAGTAAGTTTAATCACAAATAAGATTAATTGCATTAATAATTACGTTAATTGAAATTAATAATTCAACCTTGACTATAGAAAAATCTATCAGAAATCTGAAGGTATTCGGAACATATTTTTTTTCAAATATTCTGCATTTTTTTCTGCAGAAAATCTGAAGGTATTTGGAACATATTTTCTTCAGATTTTCTGCATTTTTTTCTGCAGAAAATCTGAAGAAAACATGTTCCAAATACCTTCAGATTTTCTGCATATTTTTTCTGCAGATTTTTTTTTAGCTGGGAAGTTTCTTTGCGAGGAGCAGGAGAAGATGGTAAGATTCGGTTGACGCTGTGCATACAAATAGATTTCTGAGGTTGTTTACAAAGGAACCAGTAGAATAGTTGGTTTGACCAATGATTCTTTTGATATTGCTTGAGAAGTAAAAGAGTTGCTAGTAAAAAAACATGCAAGTAAAAAGAATTCATAATAATTATAATTAAAAATAATTATAATTTTTTGTTCTTAACTCAAGATTTCAATATCAAAAATAGTTTCCTTAGTTCAATCTCGGTACATTGAAGTTAATAGATTTGATAAATACTATTTAAAAGAGAAAAATTTGAGTCTGTACTTTTTTCAAACAGTCAAGAATTTTTGGTATAAAAGTTTAAGATAAGTCAACAAATAGGCACGCATTTTAAAAATTATTAAGAAATAATATTTGTCCATTTGAGTAATTTAAAGAATTACTCACACACATACATCGAATACATTACGTCGATTTTTTTATATACCTTTTGGTTTTGAATATTTCATTTAAGTATGCCATCCTCAGCTCACGCTTACGTGGCGAGGTCGGTAGAACGCCCTGTTTCGAATCCTTCTGACATGGGTTCGAGTCGCAGGCAGGCGTTGTCGTTGCAAGGCCAAAGTTTTGAAAATTATAATTTCGGATATTTTCTTTATAAAGTTATTTTTTAGTATATAATCAGCATTTTATTTTATTTTACTCTTTATTTCGAAACCTGATTTATTATTAGATAGATTTTAAATAATTCCTATTCTAACTTATTAGTTCCCCCATACTTATATATAAGTTTAAGGAATTATTTAAAATTTATCTAATAATAAATCAGGTTTGGAAATAAAAAGTAAAATAAAATAAAATGCTGAATATATATTATAAAATAACTTTTTAAAGAGAATATCCGAAATTAAAATTTTCAAAACATTGTCTTGCAACGACTATGCCTGCTGAGAATTGAACCCGTGTCAGCAGGGCTCATAACACGACGTTCTACCGACCAAGCCACGAATGCACGTGATTCGTCATGCATATTTAAGTAACATCTATAGTTTGCTCAAAATTTAAAAATAATTAATTCAACTGACAGGAATTTACTAAAAAATTACGTTTTGTTAATATAGTTAATAACAGGTTTTAACAGCAGTGGATCTTTGATAACTGCAAAGAATTTTTTTATATTCCTTGATGATGATTAAAAGATTTTTTATTGTATGGAGCTCATTAGAATGGGGTGAGTTTATTTTAATTAGAAAGAAATCCGAGCTGAAATTTCATTATTGAACGCTTCAGCAAATATTCTGTTTCCAACAAATTAAATGGCATTCATGGAAATCTTAACCAGATAATAGAAATCAAAAGCTTCTCAAAATACTGAAGGTTCTAGCTAAGATTCGTTACATTCATTAACGACATTTTAAATAATTAACAGAAATGTTAATTGAAAAATAATTAGTAATTAAAACTAATTATTAAATTGATCATCAATATAATTAATTATCTAATTATAATTATTAAACAAAATTATTCATTAAAATTAATATCAATATAAATAATTATAATTTTATTAATTATGATTCATAATTATATTAAAATAAAAGTTCAATAATAAAGATTATTGCAGTAAATATCGGAGATAAATCCATTTACGTTCCGGATTCGAAACGAATCTGCGGATCTGGATCCACAACCGAACTCGGATCCGTGAATCCGACTCCTCCAAAGGAACGAATCTGACGCATCAGTAGTTCTTTGTAGAACTGAGGCTTTTTGCACAAGCGCCGTTCAGAGCGTCCGTTGACCAGTAGTAGATAGATGGTGCCATCTGGTGGGTTGCTGAACCGCAAAAAGTTCTGTTATGGTTGCATTTTGCAACAAGAACACTATTTTTTACATTCAATCATGAAAAAATTCGTAAATACAAAAATCAATAATTTATAAAAAATTTTAAACATTATTTTGAATAAAAATGAATTGCATGATAGTAAAATTTTTTCATGAGAAGTTAGATGAGACTCTATATCGCCAGTATCCAAAAAATTAAGTGCATAACTATAATATTATTCGAAATATTAACAAAAAGTTACAAATTTCCACAGTCGACAGGCAACGCCCACTTTTTGAGAGAAAAAGTATAATATATAAATATAATTAAATATTTTAATTAATCAAAACATATGTTATATTTTAAATATATACAAATATTAATCTAGAAATTAAAATCCATTTGCCTTATTAATAATCATACAAATGAAATGCAATCATAGTTTGATTAACGAATATTACACTAGGAAAAACGCCAACCTAGAAATGGAATTCTATCAATCAAATGCTTATCAGCCTTGGAAACTGTAAGGAAAGCCAAGTTTTGGCAATACTACACCTCCAAAGACCGGTAACCCTCTTCCGCCTCGGAGAGGAAGACGCCATGTTCCAGGAGATGCATTTTGGTAGTCAAGGAGTGTTGACGTATGTAAGAACGGGATGCTCTGTTCGCGCGGACCAAGTGATCTTAGCGAGTGACTGGCTAGGGTTTGCCAGTAAGATATCGTTTTAGAATGTCAATATAGTTTGATATAAGAATAAGAGCTCAAATGTAACTGAGCTGATAAGCAACTTGTATTTCTTATCATCATGTATATAGTCTTCCATCATTTTATGTCATCGTTGTCCGTATCAATAAACAACTGGGAATAAATCGTTTTTCGTTTTCCTATTATGTCCATCCCTCGCATCAAAACAAATCTCACGTCATGATAGTTATAAATTGACAAATTTATAAATTGATTAAATTAATTAATAAAACATTAATAAAAATTCATAGTATTATATATAAAGGCGCAAATGCAGCCATTTATAATATAATACAGATACAAAAATTAGATAAACTAAACAAAAATTAAAATTAAATAAAAAGAAAGAAAAAAGTATAGAAAATAAACGGCAGATTTAGACAAAACGATGACAATACATCTTTAAGCGTACAAAAGCAACAGCCTCAAGTGATTGCATCAACAGAAGTTTGATGTCAAGTCTCACGTCATGATCATACAATGGTGGCAGCGAAAGGGATGTGAGTGGAGACAAAAAGACTGGTGTTTGACGAAAATTTTGTGCAAGCGACCGGTAGTCGTTTCGCACGATAACTTCTGTTTTTCATCCGGTGGATACTCGCCAGTGTAAACCCGCTTGGACAACGAATCTTCTGTTTGGAATAGTATCCGGTGGATGTTCCTCAGTGCAGTCCTGTAGAAGTGACCGGGGGCAAAAAAGAATCACCTCGACAGTGGAATTCGAGTTGGGGATACTGATAGTAGTTTTCTGTTAGTAACCGAGAGTCACTAGAATCGAGACCAAGTTCGGTTTCGTGATTATCATGTCCGGTCGTGACATGTTGTGCTCTGGTGTCTGTGAAAAATCAAAAATCCGAGAGTTACAGTAAAGTGTGTCTACCTCAGCTCGTTTCGATTCCCCATGTTCCAAGGAAATTTAATGCTCCCAATATCTTCGGTGGTGTGCATCTAAAGTATATTCCCAATTTTATGCCACGTCAAAAAGTGTTAATGTCTGAATTACAGATAAGTTTTAGTTGATGTGTTTCGTGTGCGAAAGATTACCTAGTGATTTCAACCAAATTGTAAGCACTTTCTACAAATATTTTTACAAACTGAATTTGTTCAAGATATCTCCAGCTTCAAGATGAATTAATGTGAAGTTTGAAATTCCTGTAATTTTTTTTCTGAAATATTATTTATTTCATTTTATTATTGGGTCTATGCATAAAAGTAGTTTGAATTTTTAGTGCAGTAATTACTAACGTTAAAATTGATTTTGGTGTTATATAAATTTTCATTGTATGCTTATGATTTAGAAGTATACTATTCAATTGATATAATGTGTGTTTCGTTTCAGCAATTTTAGTTGAATATTTGTGCTATTAGTTTTGTTTTGATAAAAGCGTCTAAAATTTCATTTGGTATAATCGTTTATTTCACTATGGGCTTGAATGTTTCAATTATCAAATCGAAAAATGATTTAATCTGTTAAGAAACGAAAGTGAAACTAAAACAGTTTGGCGGCAGAATTCGAGACGATAGACATCCTGTTTCGAAAATTAAGCTTTAGAGTTGTTTATGACTAATGCATGTCATAACGGAGTAATTTATTGGTTTTCTGTTTGAGCGTGGAAAATAAATGGAAAAAGTTAATCATAAAATTATTCTGTTTGGGATTTTTGTTGATTAAAAACTGCAAATTTTCTTTTAATATTCTAGTTTAGGAAAAGTTTTTCGTTCTCGTTATATTTCTTTTGTATTTAGGATTGAAATTTGATTTAAAATCCGGGGTTGCTCAGATTTTTTCTCCTGCCTGGCCGAATTTATTTTATTTTTGTTGTTTGTTCTCTATCAAAGTATTAAGTGATTACTTATTTTTTAAAACATAATCGGAAATTCCAATGCAGTTTAATTCTTTGATCATTAGGAATAATATTTCTAATCTAAGGTTCTGAAAAATAAAATAGATTTTCTTTTCTGTTATATATACATACATATTAGGATGGATCGAAAATTGTTTTTCAGAATTTCAAAACCTACCTATGCGGAAAAGATGTTATATGGTATGGAGATTAAGAGAAAAATAATAAAAAAATTAAATTCAAAATTTAATACTGCCGCAAGGGGATTGAATTTTCGAAAAAAATGGAAAAATACTGAATTTTGATTATACGATTTTTAAAAAAATATTATTATTAATCAAAACCTACTTATAAGGAAAAGATGTTATATGGTATGGAGATTAAGAGAAAAATAATAAAAAAAATTAAATTATAAATTTAATACTACAGAAAGGGGATTGAATTTTTTTAAAAATATGGACAATTACTTAATTTTGATTATTGATTATACGATTTTAGATTCGAAATAATTGGTTTTTCTGCAATATAAATAACCAAAAGTGATGATTAATGAGTAGTGAGTACTAAGTAGTGACTAGTATAATGTACATTGCAACATTTTATGACTTACCTCCCCCTCCCCACACCGTCAAATCAGTCCGGTTAAACAACTAGAGCAGTAGGCAATGCCATCTTTGCCTGTCTCCTGCTTTATCCTCCCACCCGTCCATAAGTCAGAAGTGGTACTTCATGGAATCTTCCCCACAGTCACACCTGTAGTGACAAAAGTTTTAGCTGCAGTTAGAACATTGGACCGATTTGGTATTTCCGACCTATCAGGCGCTGCCATCGTGTCAGCTGCACTTCAAGATGAGGGCGTTATTTCAGAAAACCATGCAGTGAACGCTGTTGACAGAAATAAAATTCGGCGTGGGAGAACAAAGGCAAGAGCCACTCTATTGTCTCAGGTCATAAAAGATTATGACCATGTCCAGTTTGGTTTATACTTCGATGGGCGAAAAGACAGGACTCTATCAATAGAAGACAACAGAAGAAAAGTCATAATAGAAGAACACATAAGCTTGGTAAAAGAACCTGGCTCTGAGTACATCGGCCACGTGTCTGTAAATTTCGGGAGAGCGAAAATTATTGGAAATAACATATATAGGTTTTTTGTCATGCGTTGACAATGACATAGATGTAACAAAGTTGGCTGCGACGGAACATCTGTCAACACAGGTGTCAAAGGAGGTATTATACGTAACACGGAACTGATCCTGAATCGTCCACTACAATGGTTTGTGTGCCAGTTACACGCCAACGAGCTTCTACTACGTCATCTTTTCGCGCAAGTGGATAGAAACACAACTGGGCCCAGAAGCCTGATTTGCGAAATAAGAAAATCGTTGGCCGGATGAGAGAAGCTATCTGTAGTTTTATCCACGCCAATAGAATACACGCTATGTGAAGTGACTAACAAGAAAGACTTAAGTACTGATCAACTGTACTTAATGGAAATTTGTGATATCATAAATTGCTGACATTGCAGCGAAATATGTCGAAGATAAATCCTGGAAATTTTGCCACTCAAGGTGGCTTAGAATCGCGAACAGAATTCTCAGGTTCAATGTAGCTCACGAATATTCATCCGAGGCTTTATTGACATTAACGACATTCATCGCAAAACTCTATGCGTCTATGTGGTTCAAGATCAAAACGAAACCATAATCAACCTATGAGGCATAGCATTTGCATCAATCAATCATTCTATCGCGTTATTTCTCGAATGAGTTGAAGGATGTCATAGACCCTGTTATTAAAAGAAACTGACTTTTTGGCCATCCGGAAAATGTCCTGATATCAATGCTGGCTGACGACAGAAATCACATAAGAGAATTAGTCCTTCGAAGAATTCTGAAAGCACGCAAAGTCATTGCCTACTGCTCTAGTTGTTTAACCGGACTGTGTTGACGGTGTGTTGGAGGGGGAGCTGACTCATAAAATGTTGCAATGTACATTATATTACTCTCTACTCATTAATCATCACTTTTGGTTATTTATATTGCGAAAAAATCAATTATTTCGAATATAAAATCGTATAATCAACAATCAAAATTAAGTAATTTTCTTTTTTAAAAAAAATTCAACACCCTTTCGGTAGTATTAAATTTTGAATTTAATTTTTTTATTATTTTTCTCTTAATCTCCATACCAAAGAACATCTTTTCCGCATAAGTTGAATTAAAAGCTATATATTAAAAGCTGAACGTCAACAAACGTATGTATGTATGTCCTTCTATCTTCAACGAACCACTGAATCCTGAAACTAGCCGAAAGTACCAAAAGATGGAAAATAATCCAAGGAATCCATTTCGACTATTTAAATTCCGAAATTGTAATTAGTTAAAAATATATTAATTAAAAACTTAATATTGATTGATTCCCCCGTGCTGCCACCTATCGACAGCTTTTTCATCCAATATTCTTGCATTTTTTTTATTGACAACTTTGACTCCGGAGTTTTGTTTATTTATTTAACGAAAAACGATTTCAATTTGTATAAAAGTTTTTTTCTTAATTAGCAAACTTCGTGTTTTGAAATTATAAATAACAAAAAAAATCATAAAATAATTTTCTGGTTCTTTCTTTTCAATACTCAAAATCGGTCAGTCACGTGCTGTCATCTATTGAGCAAATAAAATAGAATTTTAAAGTTATTCGTTTACAACAGAAAAAAATCAAGGAAAAAATAATTAGAAGCTAGAAATATCAAGGAAATGCAAATAAAATTGAAAATTAATTTATTTCAAAGTAAACTTAAACCTTTTAAAAAAAGAATCCAAATCAATGAAACTCAAATAAAAGTGAAAGTATCTTTATTTACAAAAGAAATATAAATTATGAAAGCTACTGATTTTTAAGTAAAATTCGGATTTAAAAAAATTCAGGTATAAACAAATATGAAACAAGAAGTATCAATTAAACTGAAATTGTATTCAAAATTCGTTTATTTTCAAATAAATTTAAATTTTAATAAAACAAAACAAAATGTTAAATTTGTTTTTTTATAATGAAGCAAGTAATTTAATCCCCGGCAATGGTACTTTGGTGATGCTGGATAATTTTAGTTCTGGGAATTAGATGATCTACTGCTGCTGTTGGAGGCAAAGGGTGTATGGGATTTGTTTGTTTCTAAGTAAAATTCATATTTAAAAATAAAAATTAGTAAAAAAAATAGTAATGTAAATTAATTTTAGGCCTTTTGAGAGTCAATTGAAGATCCTCTTCGGCACAGAATTTCCCTTCTAACATCATACTGAAATTTTGATGATTTACTACAACTTAAGTGTGAATGGCAGAATTTCAGGTTTTACACCAAACAATGCAACTACATTCATCAAACCGAGAACGTGAAAAAATGTAATTTCATTCGAGTCTGCAGAAGTCCCCTTTTAAAATCTAATGGTTCATATACGGTGTTCTTCCATTTCCATTTATTTATTTAACGAAAGCTGGTATTTCTTTTTTAGAGAGCTTATGTGTTTGGATTTATTAATATCGGAGGGGAAAAAATCGTTTTCTTTCCTTTTTGTATTTAGGTGTTTCACTTCGTAACGTTGTTGGAAAAGGTAAATAACAATTTTTGTTAAAAAAACAGAGGCGGGCCATATGAAAATATATGGATCCATATGACATCACTTCTCTCCGCCCTGGAATATCCCATTATTCGAGATAGCACGTGCAACGTCGGGCCACGCAGCTAGTATTTAAAAATCGTATAATCAAAATTCAGTATTTTTCCATTTTTTTCGAAAATTCAACCTCCTTGCGGCAGTATTAAATTTTGAATTTATATTTTATTATTAGTTTTCTCTTAATCTCCATACCATAGAAAATCTTTTCCGCATAGGTAGGTTTTGATTAATAATATTTTTTTTTTCGATAGAAGAGCGATCCATCCTAATACATATATGTGTGAATTTTAATATTAATATAAATTTGCTATGTTATTGTCTTTTTGGTATGCATACATGTAAATTGAACGCGATATAATTTCTTTTTGTATTCTATGTATTTTGGTATACTATTTTTTTAAAGTATCGTTTGAATTATTGTAAGTTAAATTAGCATTAGGCGTACATTTGCATGGCTTTCATAACTAAAAGTAAGAAGGTTGATCTCATGTGTTCGGCCCAAGAATTTGGGGGGCACCTAATGAAGGTATGACTAAAATGGACCTTAAAGCATTAATTCTGGCTAGTAAGGGTTATAATGAGGATGAGGCAAAGTATCTGTCACGGGTTTTTGCCGTAGATAGAGAAAAATTAGAATTAGAGCTTAAATTAGAGAAGGAAAAATTAGAATTAGAACAAAAATTAGAAAAAAAGAAATTAGAGAAACGCAAATTTCAGCTGTTTAGTCAGGAAATGGAACTCAAAGCACAATTGGAAAGAGAGGAGAAGGAAATAGAATAAATTGAAAAACAATGGGAGAGAGAATTTCAACTGGAACAAGAAAAATTAGCACTTGAAAAGACACGTCTTGAGGCAGATATAGCCAAGGATAATCAAAACTTGGTGTAAATAAATGATCAGACCGCGCTCGTATAATCATTAGATGAAATTGTGAGAATAATCAAATTGCTTATAGTAAAAATTCCGAACAAGTCCGATGGCTGTGAATATTTTTTCGCCAGTTTAGAAAAAACTTTTCTTAACGAAAAAATTAGTGACGAGATGAAGTCCAAGGTTTTGCTTTGTTCATTAGGGGATAAATTTTCCAATTTGTTAGTTAACTTAGAAGAAAGGGAAGCAAATAACTATGAAGCTTTAAAGAAATTGGTGCTTCAGGAATATGACCCTTCTCCAAAATTATGTTTAGAAAACTTTCGTAAAGCAAAACGAAACCATGATGAAACAGTTACTCAGTTTGCGTCTCGTTTAACATCAATATGGGCATATTATTGCAAGTTAAGGGAGGTCAAGGATTTCAAATCAGTGAACCATCTCATTGTAGAAGATAAAATGTTTCAGGTGTTAGACGATGAAACTGCAATCCACATAGTGTATTACAAAGAAAAAAATGGTGCAGACCCAAGGATTTATTTTACGCTTCAAAGGGGAAGTCCCATGAGGGTTCAGTGATGTACAAATGGAGCGATACTGATATGAAGGGTTTCCATAGTTATTAGGGTAAACAACATTCGTTTAGCGAGAAAAAGCCCGATAATGGTAATTTCTTTCATAAGACGAATTTTGAGAAACCAGTTAACTTGTTACTCCTGAGGGTCTGGTAAACATTTTATGCGAGAATGTTCGAAAAATAAGGGAATGGACAATAAAAGTCCAACAATGTCATAGCTGAGGAGACAGAAACGGAAGAAGGTGAAACAGTTGCTGCTAGTGTGAATTTTCTGTGTAAAGTGGTCCCTAGGATGGATATTTTAGATACGCTTTGTAAGCTGAAACAGCATCTATCAGTATAGATGGAAAACTAATCAACGCACTAGTAGATTCAGGTACGGAAATTACAGTTGTCACAAAGGACTTAGTTCCGGGAATTTCAGTCGAAGGAGCTTCCACGATGTACTTAAAGGGTATTTTTGATCCAACGGTTAAGTGTCCGTTAGTGTACGTTCCGTTAGGTATTGCTATGGGTGACCAAGGTAGTGTAGAGTACCAGAAAATACTTTGTGCTTTAACTTAGGTCTTGGTGGAAGATGTGTTATATACGCTGGATGTTTTAAACATGTTGTGAGGCTCAGGAATGAAGAAAGTTCACTGGATAGACACTCTCAGGAACTGAGTAGGAACTCGGAAAATTTAGGTGAAACTGGGATTTCATCTGGGACTCCGCAAGAGAAAGCACAAGATAATGATATCTTTGGGGAACCTCAAAAGTAATTTACCTCAAGGGGAAATGAAGTGGAAACGGTTGATACTAAGGACAGGGAAGTAACCACTGAAACAGCTAAAGGAAGTATGAGGGCTGATAATGTTTGCTCTGATCAAGAGCAGGATGTCGAGTTACCATTGGCTGGAAAGCATGCTATAGAGGGCAAAAGTAACTACAATGACACAGACGGAGATCTAGTGCATAGGGATAACATACTCAAGGAGAGTACTGAACAACTGGTAATTTCTAATTGTGAACAAAATGAGGTTGTGGGATTTGCGCACACCTCGGCATTGAATAGTTATATGAGTTTTGGGAAGTCTCAGGAAAATGTCAGAGACTCATACTTCTGGGAAAGTGTGGGTACTGACGTCAAAAGTAATTATAACTTATATATATATATATATATATATATATATATATAGGTAAAGGGTATCAAATTACTCAAACAGTCAAGACTACGGATACAATGCCAAGTACTTCTGTGGCAAAACCTGAAGTGTCAGGGTAGGTGGGAAAAGCAGATCCAATTGATTTGATTGATCCTTTTAAATGAAAGGTAGATAAATGTGCCTTATGGATGTTCGATCAAAACACTAGGTGGGGAGCGACCACACCATTGACTAGTCTTAAAGATAAAGTAACCTGTGAAGCTTCATTAAGCAATATTTCAAAGACAGGTAAAAAAAATGTTATCATGTCAGATAACTGAATTTCAAAACTAATCTGACCAAAAGGGTTCAAAAGGCTGGAAAAGAAAGGAAATTTGTTGCGGCAGTAAAACGAAGAAAAAACACATTGTGTCACAAATTAGGAACATCTGACAAAGTCTAGAATCCAGGTAATGCTGTATAAATTATGACAAACGCCATTTCATAATTTGATATGTTTATTTTGGTATCATAAGTTTTAAAAAAATGCTTTTATATGCAAAACATTCTAGTGTGTTTAATCATTTTGGCAGTTCGGTACAGTTTTAATTCGAAACAAGTTTCGTGTTATTCTAATTAGAAATATTTGATTCATTAAAAGCGAAATTGTTATTGTGTTATTTAACTATGATTCATTGACATCTCTGGAAACAAGAGTGTTCCAAGTATTCTATTTTATATGGTAATCTTGAATATTTTCGGCTCACGTTTAGTAATTTATTTGCTCAAACATTAACATTCTGTTTTTAACTAAAGTTAAGAAGTTGGAATTTCAAAGAATAAAAGTAAGAAACAAATGTCGTTTAGAATGTTTAATTTTTTTTTGTTATCCGGCACTGAATCACGAATGTTCTTTGCTAATATATTTTTGATTTTAAGTAATCTTTTGTTATTTGATTTATTGTAATTTTGGTCATAATCCTTATTCAAATTTGTCTTTAATGAAAAATTAAGGTGCATGAAGAATTTCGGTTAAGTTTGATTGTTAATGAATCTAGTTGGTAATATTTTATTTGTTTGATATTTACATTCAATGTTTGAAAAATGTTAATAAATATTATTTCTTCTTTGAAAAATTAATGCAAAATTTGTGATACAGTTTGTGGCATCATTGCGGTATCTGCCAAAATCCTAAATTGTTATTACATGCAGATCGGATCCGCCCTCTTTGTGATGTCACCTATCGACCAATAGCGAGGAGCCTGTTGGAGTATTTAAACACTGATTGCTTCTGTTCATTCTCCTCTTCTTCTTTTTGTATCATTTCATAGCTAGCATGTATAATGATCTTATGAATTGATTTAGGATTTTAATTTAGTTGTTGTTATATTAAATTAGTCATTTTGTTATCTATTAGTCTTGCTTTGACTTTGTCACCAGGTCTTTGGTTTCTCACAATGGAGTACTTTTGATATATGTGGAATACAGGAATCATAGGATGAGAGGCTGAGTAGTGTAGTATCGTACTAGTTAATATGAAGCACTTGAGTGTCAATCGTTCTATGTACCGACTACCTCAGCGACTATATTAATAAATCTCGCCTCTATCCATTCTGTAAATTTAACTTGACCTCGACGTAGGTCCTGAAGTTACAAGTTAAAATGGATAAATGGTTTTGATAATGGAAATTGGTAAATGTGAAATTCCAATAATCATTCTGGGAGTGTATACAAGGAGAACACCGGTATATGGTGTAGTGAATAGTGCAATTGCACTCTGCCATTTTGTGACTTTTCATGAAAGAACAAACTTTTCTAATTTTAAAGAAAGTGACTGTGCACTGGATTGACATTTCGTTCAGTGATATTTTCGACTTATTACACACTAGTCAAGTGTGACTTGCGCAAAGAGTGCCGAGGTATCATCTAGGTACAGATGATATAATTAAATATTATTCTTTATTTTTGATATCGTGAGTCATGCAACATGTAATTTAAATTCATGTAGTTTTGATATGTGTTATTTCTTCTACTTTTGCAATAGGCAAACGTTATTTTGAAATGTATATATATATATGCGTGTATGTATATGGTTTACTGTTTTTGATGTTTTAGGAAACGTTGATTTAAATTTCTTATAGATATATGATCTTTTGAATATTTCGTAGTATCATGGTATGTTATAAAATCAGCCACAGTGGGTTAATTTTATAGTCAGGTGGGGCGTGTAAGGAACGCCAAGTTTTGGCAATCCTACACCGCCAAATTTCGGTAACCCTGTTCCGCCTCGGAGCGGAAGACGCCATGTTCAAGGAGATGAGTTTTGGCTGTCAAAGAGTGTAGACGAATGTAAGAACGGGATGTTCTGTTCGCGCGCACCAAGTGGTCTTAGCGAGTGACTGACTAGGATTTGAAAGTAAGATATCGTTTCAGATTGTCAATATAGTTTGATATAAAAATAATAGCTCAAATGTAACTGAGTTGGTAAGCAACTTGTATTTCTTATCATCATGTATATAGTCTTTCATCATTTTATGTCATCGTTGTCCGTATCCCATCGAATGAGTAAATAAATAACTGGGACTAAAAGTCTTCTTATTTGTCCATCCCTCATATCAAAAGAAATCACATATCAGGATCATACAGGAACTGATATGTCGAAATAATCTAGATTTGTGGCTCCAACCTTCTGCGAAAGACAATTATTGGAAAAAAGAAAAAAATAGGGGAATAAATCCCTTAAATCTTTCAAGATTAGAATATATACATATATATATAATACATATCTACCCTAATATATATATATATATATCCTATGTATATATATATAGTAATATCAACCATTATACAGCAGATTGCATCTGAACATTCAAAACAAGCAAATCATATCAAACTGCAATCCAAAAGCAAACGTTTATTAATTAAAGAAATTTTAATTATGATCCTATAAGTAATAGTGCTTAAGACATGCAAATAGCATGAGGGAAAACTCTAACATATATATGAAAAAATTTAATTTTTAATGAAAAGAAATCTAAAATATAATCTAAGAAATTGAAAATACTGTAGATACTAAGATCAAGTGGAAAGTTTAATCATGTAAATGAACTCTGTTGCAATCAAAGCTATGAAAAAAGTCAATGCAAATTTTTTGAGTTTTCAGCAATTAAATTAGTGGTTGAACTGCGGACAAGCTTATCCCGTTTCAATCAATTTTTCTGTCCAAACAATCCTTGTAATCAAATTGTTGAAAAAACAGAAAGTGTAATCTACCCTAAAATGAAAGAAGTTAGAATGAAAATATCCAAACTCTAACCCTACCAAAATATCATCGTTATATGAATAGAATCTATATTATATCTAAGTTATACTATCAATATATTGCACTAAAATTAACAAACACAGCATTCAATAAAATATTCATTCTTTTTAACAATGAATTATAGAATCAATTTGTTTACTAATCTGTTACATGCATTCATCATATCATAAGAAGCCCACTCAATATTGCCAACACTATATAATTCTAACTTCGAGACAGCTTTAATTAACAAAATATTTGAATTAAAAAATAGAATGATACCTCTCAAAAAATTTGAAAAAAAGTTAAATTATGAAATCAATTAAGAGTCTAATATTTTTATAAAACAAACGATTGGAATATTTAGAATCTTATCTTGTTTTATGGAGTTTTTAAAAAATCCTTGCGCCATCTATGTAAATTCAAGAAATATAAATACTATATTAAATACTAAAATGATTGCTAATCTTAGTAGCTAAGATATTTCTTATCAATACAAACTGTTAAGAATTCTTTAGGAAATCCATGAACTAGTGCACTGGTATAATATTTTTTAATGTTCCAAATTCAATTATCATTATCTGTAACTAAATTGTTATTTGCAATTAAAGAATTTTTAATAAATTCTTGAAGACAGATATGCTTAGATTAATATCCCGAAAGGAAATTTATTAATTTTAAATTTATATGCATTTCTTTTACCGTAGATATCAGTAACAATTTTTCTATTTATAATTTTTATATCTAAATCTAGAAATTCTGCAGATAATTCATTGTTATTAGTTTTAATTAGTTTTAAATATCCAGGATAGATGTTAATATGTGGCTTTAGGTCTATTTCTTTATTAAAGACTATCAAATCATCTATATATCGAAATAATATACTAGAGCTATTATTAATGAAGTCTTTCTCGTAATAATGTAGGTAAATATTAGCGAAACTAATGCTAGGAGGACATCCTTGAGGTAATCCTTTAATCTGATAGTAGTGTTTATTATTAAACAGTACATAATTTTCCTTGAATACAAGATTAATAAGAGTTTTATAATTGTTAAAGTTTAAATCCTTTTTAAAACCGAAATCTTTATGAATTTTAACTAGGGTATATATCAAATCATCAATATCTAAACTACTAAATAAATCTTGGAAATCAAAAGTCTGTACACTCAATATGTCAACTTCTTTAATTGCATTTACAATCTCAAAACTATTATTGGCAATAATTGTATTTTCTTTGCCTATTCAAATTCTCTATAATTGTTTGCATGTATTTTGTAGGATTTGCCAGGTTTTGTAATATATGTATTGCATCCATTTGTTACACTTTTAAATTTAAGAGGACTCTTGTGAAAGTTTAGGGTTAGAAAGATATGTGGATAATATTTTTTAAAATAGCGAATTCCTAGTTTTTTTATGAGAGGCTTGAATTCTATTCGTACTATAACATAATTTTGACTCAATATAGTTCTATTAATTATATGTTCATTAAGTAGTTTTTTTGTAATAATATTTGCATATTATAGCAAAGGTACTGGGTATTTTGTCTATATAGACTATAATGAAGTCTCTTTGCAGTTCTTTAATTGTTTTTTAATATCTTGATATCTAATATATTTATGAGATTTAAAGTTATATTGAATTAGATCATATAAAGTTTTTTGTTTATATTCATTAAATGCATCTATTGGCAGACTATATTTAAGAGTCATATTTAATATAAATTTTCAATGTCTTTTTCAATTTGAATTTTAATAATCTAGTCACTATTAGCAACAATCAATAGATGCTTTGTACTTTTATTCATTAAGTATCTAAGTTTTTCATCTCTAACAATATTGTCCAGTAACAATATATCCAGTAATTACATGCCCATGCTCTTCATTCAGGAAATCACTATAATTTTTACAATTGCAATCATCACTCGTATTAGTTTCTTTAATACTATTATAGTTAAATATCATTCTTAATAATTGTTTGCCGTATTTAAATGCACGTTTAATTTTAATATTTTTTATAGGGAAGCAATTAATATGTTTATCTAATATAGCAGAAAATTTGCAGTTGTCATAATTTTTGTTCATAAAAAGGAAAGTACAGTATTCAATATCTTTCTTAATGTTATTGTTTATAGATAATTTGGTTTTTTTAGAAATAAATTTGAAAATATCTCTAATTAGATCACAACCATGTGAATTTGTCCTTTTTTCCAGAATTACACGTCTACATGTTTTTATTTCTTTGTATTTATTTACATCAAACATGTAACGTTTAATCTTTTTAATGTTAAAATCTTTTTCAAAACTCTTACAAAGTTCCATTAAATCATTATTGATTACATCAATATCTCTATTTTCTCTCTTATGTCTAGCTATACTAGATTTACTATGCCTTTTTTCTATATTAGATGCTTGTACTTTATAGAAATATTGAGAGTTGTTAATTTTAAATACTTTCAAAATGTTTTATTAAAACACATTACATTGAGTCCATATGGATAAATAGTATTGTAATGATCTATAAAAAAATTTCCCACCAAAATCTATATATTATATTGGGAACTATCTTGATGATATTAATTTCTGTATTGTCAAATCCGTGTGCATAAAAATGTCCAGTTTCAATTTTATTGTTAATATTTTAATTGTATTCAAATTTTTTAGTGTGTGAACGATGCTGATTAATTCTTAAGTTAATTGTATTAGAAGTTTGTCTTATATATTTGATGTTACCTAATTTACAGATCATCATATAAATACAATTGTATGTTTTACAAAAATTGAATTTAGAATTATTATCTATTTGTGCATCATTAACCATTACACAAGTTTTGCATCTTTTACTTTTACTTCTTTTGAATTTAAATTTTTCTAAATAATCAATCTTAACATTATTATCTATTTGTTTGCATATTACTTGTGAAATGCTGTTTAGTATGTGAAAAAAGGGAAGCCATTTTATATTTATATTTTGTATTCCAAAAAATCCAGGTTTTATATTCTTTTATATTGAAACCACTATTTCCTTTAACATACCTCTCTATATTATAACCATCGAGACGGTTCAAATCCATTAAATTTTCGTATTGTGTAGTAATACTATTATCAACATAATGTACATAAAATGCAGAATGTCATCATCACAAGAAACTAAACTAAATATATTTTTAGTACCAATCTCACAATAATCCCCTAATATATATAAATAATTAAATTAAATTGTCTTATTCCTAATCATACAATCAAAATACAATAGAAAAATTGACTTAAAACTATTATTAAAAGTATTATTCTCAAAACTTGGAAAAGACAACTCTATTTCAAATTCCAAGAATTAAAATAGCCAAGCAGCCTTGGGACTGGTTTGTCGGATTAATCTAGATTTTGTTGCACAAACCCTCTGTGAAGCCAATTCTTGTACAAAAGAAAAAGGGGGAATATATATATATATATATATGATTTATGATTTATACTATATGTATAAAGTATAAATCATAAAACGAAAACGCAGTTAGAGCACAATGACGTTCCGTCAGAGAATGAAATCATTGTGAACTGCTAAAAAATAAATTGTTTGACATTTTCTTGCAATCAGTGAGCCCGTAAGGCCTAAAACAGCGATTTTCAACTCTAATATCAAACCAAAAAGCAAAGAGAGGAGTTTTGATAATTAAAATCAAAAGTAAGATGTCACAAAATGCTAGAGCAAAGTAAGAAAAAATTTTTTACTTTGTATTTTTCTTTCTCACACATTTACGGTTTTTCTATTGTTTTCCATTTGGTACTATTCGCATTTTTATCTTTACTCGGATATATTTTCAATTCGTTTTTTCATATCTTTTCGAGTTTTATATGAAAGTTTGTTATTTTTTTGTTTTTTATTATGTTTGCTTCTTTTATATATATATTATGGATGGTACCGAAAACAAAAACAATTTGAAATATAAAAAGACAAAAAAGACATTGCAGCAATTATTCTTGAATTTGAGAGTATTGTGAGATTGGTACTAAAAATAAATTTAGTTTACTTTCTTGTGATGATATTGATGGTGACAACCATTCTGTAATTAATTTACATAATGATAATAATAGTAATATTACACGAAATGATAATTTAATAGATTTGAACTATCTTGATGGTGACACTATAGAGGGGTATATAATATGCAAGAGTGATTTTAATACAAAAAAATATATAACCAGGATTTTTTGGAATTCAAATCATAAAAATAAATTGGCTTTCCTTTTTTTACTTTCTGAAAAGCATTTCACAAGAAATATGAAAAGTAGATAACAATGATAAGATTGATTACTTAGATAATTTAACATTCAAAAGATGTATTATTAAAAGATTCAAAACTTGTGTAATGGTTAATGAAGCACAAATAGATAATAGTTCTAAATTTAATTTTTGTAAAACATACAAGTGTGTATATATATGCATATAGTGAATTATAAAATATGTAATTTAACGTATATAGGACACAATTTTAATACAATTAACTTAAGAATTAGCCAGTACCGTTCTGACACTAAAAAATTTGAATACAACATAAATTTTCACAATAAAATTGAAATTGGACATTTTAATTTACATAGTTTTGAAAATGTAGAAATTAATATCATCAAGATAGTTCCCAATTAAAAATAGATTATGGTGGGAAAATTTTTTATAGATCATTACAATACTATTTATCCATATGGACTCAATGTAATGTGTTTTAATAAAACATTTTGAAAGTATTTAAAATTAACAACTCTCAATATTTCTATAAAGTAGTAGCATCCAATATAGAAAAAAGGCATAATAAAGGCATAATTTTATTAATTTTTGAACAGTTCCCAATAATTATCGGACACCCTGTATTTTTGCGATTTTTTGGGCCCATCTCCGAAGACAGGTCGTACCGCGGTAAAACAACGAGTTGTTTCATGAGCTGCTGGTAATGGGGTCTGTAATGCAGGAACCTCAGTGCCTGACTGTGCTGTCGTGACGGCCGGTTTTTCATGTGTTACCCGGATGCTTTTGCAGGACGAGGTGATGTTCCTTGTGGCTATATGGGAAACTTGATATACATAAATAATGGCATATGAAGTGCATTATCGAGAGATACTTATAGTGAGAATAATATCTTTCTTTGTTTTTTATGGCAAGATTTTACTTTCAATGGCTAGCTGCCCAATTAATAATATGTTGTGAGGGTGTTTTTCCCGTGAAAATAAGATGTAAACATTAATATTATAGTTTAAATATTTAAGATTTCGGCTAACCGATATATAAAGGTGTTGAACATTGCATAAATAAAAATCGTATGTTACAAATCAGAGTTCCGCATTGGTAATGTTGTATTTTGTATACGGAACTAAAATGAATGCTAATTCATATTCATTTAAAATGCCGAAATTATTTGTCTAATCTCTTTTTTCAGTATAATTAACTTTTTTCTGAAATATTTAATTATGATTATGTAATTTAAAGAAATGCTATTTATTTAGCTAACTTGTGTAGTGGTTACGAATTACTATACGGATTATATTGAAAAAAAATTCGATTTTCCGGTCACAGATTGGAACAAGTCCATTCTCATAGGTAGTTTGGTTTTAAAAAAATTAAATACAGATACCAAATGTGATGTCCGTCAGAGCTGCTGATACTGAGGAACAGGGTGCCGTAATTTCCCTCTATTGCTAAAAATATGTGGACTCCTTTTATTTCAAATGCATACTATTTTATGTCCCTCCAGAAGCTAATCCAGTGGTCTATTCTTGTTGTATTTCACGTTATGTGCGACTAAATGAAAACTATTTTTTATTCGATTTTGTTACTTACTATGAGTATTTAGGTTAAGTCTAATTATGTGTTCGTTGATTGAATTCGGTTAGCAAGAGAAAAAATAAATGGAACTTTTAAATTTGAAAATCAGATTTAGATATTTCAAGAATTTTTATGATTATTTTCATAAATTAAAGAAGATATTTTTTCAGAAGAGATTAAGACGGCATTAAAAAATTAAAAACCGTTCCCCTACAATCTCAGAAATTTAGAGCTATGACCTCTGGACAAAGAGTCATTGTATTCGAAATAGAATTATTTTTCAAATTTTCAAACCTTTCCCAAATTATTTGAACTTTAGTGTGTTGAACTTTTGTCGTTTTTCACAGTTTAACATTTAATTTATTCTGTTCTACCATACATTTAATACATTATCTTTCTCTTTATTACAAAAAATTCTTTCCAAAAACACATTCTTTAATTTTAGCTCAATATGTAGTTTTATCACATTTATTTTCATCTTCTTATTATTCTTCTCAAAGATTTAAGAACACTGAGTTTTAATAAACGCTGAATATGTTCGAAAAATTTTGGGACTGAAATATCGATTCTTATTTTATTGTACTAGTTCATAAAAAATTGGAAGTCTTATAAAAGAATTACCCGATTATCGATCAATATCATTCTAATTCAAACTACACAATGCATGATTAATTCTGATCGTAATATTATTGCGCAAAAAAAATAAATATTAATAATAATAAAGATTAACATAACATAAATATAACCTTATATCTTAACATATTACACCTAAACAGAGAACATAAATATACCTTAAAATAAATACTTTATAAACAGACGATTTATTCGCAGATCTTAACACACTATATTCTAAGGTGATCAACCGTGCTCCTTTGGGGAGGACAGACCTTCTTTTGTAAGTTCTCTCCTGCCTCGAAAAGTATCCTCCTACATGTCCTCCTTCTCAATATTTGCCGTAAAATACAATATGAAGGATATTTCTTGT
This sequence comes from Araneus ventricosus, assembly GCA_013235015.1. NCBI lineage: Eukaryota > Metazoa > Arthropoda > Arachnida > Araneae > Araneidae > Araneus > Araneus ventricosus. The sequence continues at coordinate 54,519 of BGPR01002191.1, read as the reverse complement.
TCGGATATTTCCAATACATTGTTAGAAGATGATACATTGATAAAAAATATTAATTTTATGAAAAAGTATTTATTTAAATAATAATTAGTAGATATGCAAGCGTAATTACAGTATTAAAATTTTACAATTGTTTATATTATTCATTTATCATATTAAAGTGCATTCTGTATTATCGTTGCAATGATTAAAATGTTTCTTTAGTTTCCGATATTTTTTCTTCATTTTATTTGTGTCCTCTTTTTCATTGCAAAGAAGTTGGTCACCTTATATATTCTAATTGTAAGCTGTTAAATGAAATAGTCAAAAGTGAAAGCGATAAATTTGAATTTGAATTTGAATATTATTAAGAAAAGCAGACGATTAATACTTTTCCAAAACAATTGAAAAATCAGACAATAAATTCTTAATTTTTATCATAAATCGTTATTCTTTGTATGTAATTTAAAGAAGAATAATTGCAAACGATAGTTATTTTGTTTATATATGGAAAAAAGCAGCTGTTCAGCATGTTAGTTCTATTAAAACACAATTGATAAAAGGAAAAAAATAGCAACCATAATCATTCAGCATTCAGCTTACTAGATATGTTTACAGATTCCACAGAAAAACTGATGAAATAAAAAAAGGAAGTACCTTCATAGTTTAATGAAGAATCGAGAAAGCCTTTAGAACATCGTCTTTTCAAACGTTTGGGTTCAAAATCTCAACGAACTTAAGCTTTCGCGCCAAAATTGCATACCGAATTTCATATATCGAGCTTGTCGCCTTTCTGAAGACTCGAGTTTGTAAACCTAGCAACAGACAGTCTGCCAAACTTTTGATGGAGTTGGAGCAAAATTTGGAACATATTTACAAGTCTAGGGATAAAATCGTATACCAAATATCATCCATCCAGCTGTTTGAGTTATTGTTTTCAAATATATATGGAAGGAGAAAGAGATAGAGTGCTTTAAGGCAGATTTCTTCTAAAATTTGAGTCAAATCTACAATTTGTGTAAAAAGACCACATAACAAGTTTCATCCCTCTAATTTGTTTCATTTTTAAGATAGGGTGATAGCAAATAATCAGGCATAAGTCGAAAAATACTGTTTTTGACTCCAAGAGTTTCAAAAACGTGAAGATTCACTATCTTGCATGCTTCGTATAGGTAAAGTAAAATAATTATTGTTCCAAATACAGATTCATCATAATAAATATGAATCGATATTGTTGTTTCACCCAAATAACTTTAGGGGAATTTTATCCCGGGAATTAAACTTTATTTCCGTAATTTAAAATCACATTATTATAATTTTAATATAAAAATCTTTAAATATTAAACACTTACTAATTCTATTAATATGATTGAAATACCGTCGAACATTATTTAAAAGCAAAACGTATAATGTATCTATTACTAACAAAAAAGTTTAAGCTTAGTGAATTTCCTATGAGATTAAAAATCGTCTTTGTCTGAAAAGTAAAATATTTTCCTTTTAATGAAGCTTGATAAATTCATTGCCTTAAAATGTCACAATGGTATTCGTTTCTGACCAATCAGGCGAAATTTCGAATAAAAACATTAGATCCTGTGCATTTCATTTGGAGTAACAATTTGTGGGTGTTAATGAATTTTTTTTTGGGTGCAATCAAGTAAATATACTAGATTTTAAACAGTCATGAAATGCTCTAATTTTTAATCAAAAATCATAAAACATTTAGAATTTGAAAAAGAATGTTCATATTAAAGATCAATCTGAATCACCCTTGATTGATTTTTTCTGAAATTTCTTTAGAAAAAGAATTTAAAGCCCTTTTTGCTATTAACTAGCTCAAATTCATTTTATATACGATCCTTCCTAGGTTGGCTCTATTGAGGGGAGTTTTTCGCAAACAAAATTAATTTTATGTCAAGAACTTCAGCGAATTTCCAAACGAAATTTGACACACATATGGAAAAAGGCAAGTCGGATCGAATAACTGAAAAATCTCGGTTTCAGTAATGGAAACATTTCGAGAAAGCTGTTAATTAACTCGATTAATCAGTTTGCGGATCAGAATAAACCCGTCTCTTCGTGACATTTCCATCGACACCCGTTTTGTGAAGATTCGATTATAACTCTCCGCTTTAGCTGTGCAACTGGTCGACACGCATTTCATATTCTCTTCACTGTTCTACGTAGCAAAGCAGAAGACGTACTATATTTTGTAAGTATGCGAGTAATTCGAGCGGGAGTACGTACTCCCGCTCGATTTTGTTCGTTAGAGGGATGATAAATGCTCGATGGCAGCGAATTTTCCATTACGCTTTATAAGTATGAGACGATAACATTCTCAGCATATTGTTAAGCCCGCATTACAGCTGCTAATCCCAGAATCAATAGAGACGTACCTCAAGACGAAAATTCCATTACAGACGTATATGATGTCTATGATACGATACGTATCATACGTATCGTGTGGCAGAAGGAGAAAAATATTACGAATATTGTACGATACTATAAGATATCGTATTAATATCAGCGTGCTACTGGAGAATTGAACGAGTTTTCCATATTGCCTTATAAGCATGAGGCAATATCATTCTCTGTATATTGTTAAGCCTGCATCACACTGTTACTGCCAGAATTAACAGAGTCGTGACACAAGATTTCGACAAGAATTGCATTACAAACATCACGTATCATACATATCGTGTTGCAGAAGGAGAAAGAAAATTGCACGGTACCATATGATATCGTAACAATATCATCATACTACTAGAGAATTGAGGGAGTTTTTCATATCACTTTATGAACATAAATCAATAACATTCTCTGCATATTGGTAAAAAGATTAAATTGATTAACTTCTACTTGCAGGAATTGGGTGTTTCCAAGTGCTGATGATTATTGACGGACGTATGATGGCGACTGGGAGATCCGATGCAGTATCCGTGATCACGTTTTCTGCCAGACACTTGCTGAAGTTCTACGAATTTGGCCAGTCTGGTTTACAATGGGCGACCAGATTTTCAAGCTTCTCTTTGTCTTCATTTCTGGTAAAAAGAAATAAAATATTTGAAATAGTTTATTATTAACTACGGGGCCTTTCCCCTTGCTCGTTAGCGCTCACCAACCCCCAGGAAGATTGCTACGCAATCTTCCTACGTTTGCAACGCAAACTCTGCTCGCTTCGCTCGCTACAATGATGGAACTGTGGGTCCTTGCGCAGTTATTTTAACAGACAACAATTACGGTTGAGATCAATTGATTTACTTCTGATGCTTTAACTTGAATCCGCACAGAATAATTGTTGTTTCTTTTGCCTTGAGAGATGTCTTTTTTGTGATTTTGAAAGCATTTAGAAGATAAGATAAACAATTTAACCCTCTGAGTGGTTCGGTCTTCTTTGTAAAGCGATTCCAAAAGCGAGCGATTGAAGAACCTTTATCTGTTTTAAAAGTGTGCCTTCCTCCCAACAGAAAATGTTCCGAAAGCGCTGCAGATCGAGTCTCTTCCCCCCCTCTGAACAAGGAACGATTAGCACCCCCCCATGGAGGGGATAACCGCAAGAATCTGTTCTATTCAGCTTGGAACCTATTCAAACTACAGTGCCAGGGGAATTCTGGGGTAGTTATCTGGCCCTGGGATAATTGCTTTAGGAAAATCACATCTGTGGCGTGACTGAATGTCTTCAAGATGCCCTCATTCTGCATATTGCCCGTGTCCATAACACCAGATGACAAAAATAAACGCTGTTACACCAGACAAATGCCAGACCGTTGGGCCAAAAAAATGAACGCTATATTACTTATTTTTTATGTTGTGAGTTTCTAAAAATATGAACATCATTGAAGTTGCATGAAAGCTGATATTCTTTAGATGTCTGTGACTTCAATTTATTTGTTGTTTATTAATAGTTGTATTTTAGATATTGGCTGTACTTCATATTATTAGTTGTCTTTTTTATATTCTTGACTTCAATTTATTTTCAGTCTACACGTCATTATATTAGTCTACGAATGTAAAAATAATTTCCCTAATTTTAAAGATCAACAACAATGCCATTTATATATATATATATTTTACTAATCTCTATTGGCACTATAAAACTTTTCATATTGTTTCTTGATTTAGTATTCGGTAAAAGGTAGAAAATTTAGAGCCGATCACAAATATAAACAGCGCTTAACTGGATTAATCCGTTTTGTATGCACATAAACACTTATTATATAGATAGTCACATAATAATCTATATTCCAAAATAGCCAACGATAATCAATATATATGAAGGATTATAAATAACCTTCTTAACCCTGAATAATGTTTTAAATAAAATAATATGCTACAAGCCTTTTGTAATGAAACTCGTTACATATGCGTTTTAAGAGAACGAGTTAATAATTCTCAAACTAAAGGTTACATTTTGAAAACTAATGCTCTAAATATTGGAAGAAATAGCTTATTCATATACCTTTATTTAGTACGCAAGAGATTATCTTCTATTATAATAAACGGAAATTTAATTCACCTGAAATTTGAAACTTTGATACTATTGTCCAGGTACTAGAGCATCCAGTCGCAAATTTTTCAAAATTAAATTTGGGGACGTTCAAATATTACGTAAGCACCCAAGGGGGGGAGGAGGGGATATGCGATTTGCTTATTTTTGCTGACACGGGAGGAAGGGGAGTATGAGTGATGCTTACGTAAGATATTAAAATCACTTTATTTCCGAAAATCTCTTGTAACTTGCACAAATGATTTAATTTAAAAAAATTAAATTTGAAAAATAAAGATAAATTTGGCAAAGGAAAATTGATTTTTTAAAGCTTAAACTTGAAATTGTAAGGAAATTAAACTTACATTTTTTTTTTTTTCATTTTAAGCCGAGTTAGAGTTTTTACTTTCTCGTACACGAAGTATACAAAGAGAAAATTGTAATCGTCAAAAAATTCGAACTCGAGATTTTGACGAATCTCCATGTTTTAGACCTCCCTGAGTCCGAAAAACACAATTTTGGAATTATGTCTGTCTGTGTGTCTGTGAACACGATAACTCGAAAACTATTAGAGTTACAGGGATGAAATTTAGTATGTGGTCTTTAAACATAAGTTTTAGGTTTCTGTCAAATTTTGGACAAAATCCGTCCACGGGAAGTCTGTTTGTCCGCGGTCATGTGAACACTATAACTGAAAAACTTGAATAGCTAGATGAATAAAATTTGGTACACAGTTTTATCATCATGAATGTAGGTCCGTATAAAATTTTGGGCCAAATCCGTCAAAGGGTTGACTGTCTGTCGGTCTGTATAATCGCGTACTTGTAAAAATTACATCTCCTAAACCCTTTGGCTTAGATAAATAAAAATTGGTATGACGTTTGCTAATATTAATTATAGGTCTGTGCCCAAATTTCGTTTGAATCGGTAACGAAAAAGGCGTTCAAATTGCATAATTAATTTTTCTAATCCGATTCTCCATACGCATGCGTACTGGTAGCAATCTCTGTGCACGCGGAAGGATTACATCACTTTTCCCCTGTTTTACTTGCGTACTGGAAGCAATCTCTGCGCATGCGCAAGCTAACGAACGAGGTCTTCTCCTGTTTTGTCCTCTGCACACGGAGCTTGTGCATTGGCTACAGTTTGATAGAAAATAAATATTGCTAACTTTTAATACATACGCATCTCTTTCAATATGATTTTTCACCTAAATATTTTACTATCACTATAATCTACAATGAAAAACCTTCTGATAGTCATTGACTTCTGGGTTACAGTAGGTTCGATTTTTTTATCCACGCAGGGGGAAGGGAAATGACAAATGTTTGAGAAGTATACGAGAAAGTTTAGGGGAGGTCACTCCCGCTGGTTTTATTTGAATTAAATCCTAAAATTTTTAAAATTAGATTATTATTGTTATACGTTTTGTAAAAAAAAAGAACGGGGAGGTGCAGTTTGCTTACGTAATTATAAGAGGGGGGTTTTCGATTTGCTTATTTTTGCTGACAAGGGGGGGAGGGGGTCAAAAAATACCAAAAAATGCTTACGTAATATTTGAACGGCCCCTTTAATTCTTTATTTATAGTTTTTTTTTATCGAAATGTAATGGCATATTGAGTTTCAGGGGCATTAAAGTTTTTTTTTACCCGATTGAAACGAAAATTGGACAATTAGGGTTAAAAGACCACATACCAAATTTCATTTATCTAAGTCGTTGCGTTTAGGAATTATCGTGTTCACAAGCCTGCGATTACAGAAACCAACAGACAGTTAACGCGTCGAGGGATTTCGTCCAAAATTTAATACGGACCTACATTCCTAATTTTTACAACTGTGTATCAAATTTTATCTATCTAACTGTTTAAGTTCTGAAATTATCGTGTTGATATGAACCCTAACATACAAATTTTCCTTGGACGGACTTTATCCAAAAATTGATTGAAATATACTAATTTTGTATTAAGTCCATATAAAAGATTCCTTCTTTCTAACTCTAACCGTTGTTGAGTTATTGTGTTCACAAACATAATTCCAAAATTGTGTTTTTCGGACTCGGGGAGGTCTAAAAACTGGAGATTCGTCAAAATCTCGTGTTGAAAAATTTACGATCAACGATTATAATTCTTTCTCTTTGTATACTTCGTTTACTAGAATGTAAAAACGATCAAACTTTTTTTTCCTATCAATTTTACGAAAATGCGCTAGCTACGAAGTAAAATATTATTGAATTTTTTTTTTCTACAGACAATTTTTTGCAAACTTCGCAAAATCAAAGAATAATGAGAAAAATTTAACACCTATTCGAAATTAATCAGGTGCCTTTTCACAATTTATAAATGTCTTGGACGTTATAGGTGTGATATTCAAAAACATTTTTGGGCCTTTTCATACCAAATATAAAGGAAATTTAACTAACATAAAACTTACACTTTACTGTTTTTTAAAAAAAATAAAATTATAGATCTAATTCAATTATATCATACAGCTTGGAAAATAAATAAGAGTCTCATTATTATCCATTAAAGTTCAGAATGAAAATAAAAACCTGTATATAAATCAGAATTTTATTTAAAAAAATTATACTTTACAAATCACAGCACACACACAAGATATTGTGATAAAACACACTGTCTAGCATGTGACGGTGGAGTTTGGAAATAATTCAATGCATGAGACTACTATTATTATTAGAAGTACTGTCTTCAAACTCGTTAATAACGTGTCGGGATGCATTATAGGTTTGTAACACATATTAGTGGATTCTTGTCTCATAGCATCTATTAAAATTCAGCTCGCAATTGGCGTAAGAGCTACCAAAAGCAATGTAATTCAGGCATTTAGATTTGATCACTTAATGAAGAATGCATATCAGCAAAACTATAACGCTCAAGGAACTAGTGCATAAATACAGTATCATTGAAGTAAGCATGTTTGTGTTCTTACATTTTAAAAAAGAAATAAACATTTTCACTGACTATTGAAATAAACTTAAACTGCAGATGTTATCAGACTCTTAATAAGATAACTAAAAGTCTGTTAAGATCACTGAAACGTTAAATTTAGTTGATATTAAATCTTTACGTTTCCATGTAAACCAAACTTTTCTCTAACAAAAATACAATATTTTAAAACATAAAAAATAAAATTTTCATCCCTTTTCTTTAACATTTGTTTCAATGTTTGTTCAAAGTGAGCAAAAAATAAATTGAATAATAATTATTTGAAAAAATAATTGTTTTTTTTCGGAATTTATTTCATTTTGATGAATTTAAAAGAAATTCTAAGTAGTGTAATATAGAAAACTCATCTAGAAAAAAAACTTCTATAGTTTTAAAAAATCACACCTGAACCTTAGTTATTTTTTTTTCAATTCAATGTTATATAACGAAATAAACAACCCCCCTCTTTTCTTATCACCCCAGGCTTCTCAAATTTTTCTATGCTTGAATGGGGTATTGAAAGAGATTGGGCAACAAAATCTATTTTACTTAACAATTCGATTAAAACATTGATGCATTGAAATAAAATCTTATATAACATAAGTGTATTACAGGGAAAACACTTGAAACATAATACAATTTCAATCCAGGCTGACAAATATTAAACCGGACTTATACAGAATCCAAATTCGGACACACACAACTAGAAAAAAAAAATCCAAAACTGACCTTCTTTCTGAAAGAAGACCTCAATGCAGATAGCGTTAAAATGCCCCTAGCCAAAGGGGTGTGGGGTCTTGGATCCTGTGGTATCTCTAATTTGCAGTAAGTACATTCTTATCAGCACTCATTGTGTCGACCGCTACCCTACCCAGCTAATCAATCAAAATGTCAAACCACGGAAGGGGGAAGAATTTCGGAAAAATGCGTTCATCTCGCTTTAGAGACAGTTCACAAGAGACGTATATTTCAGGGCTGACCGCTTTCGGCGTATCTCTGACCACACGTTGAAATGCGTGTTATCCGCTTATGGGATAGTCCAAGGTCGACGTAGAAATACGTGTGAAACGCTCAGAGGGTTAATGAAACTAACAATGAAAATTATTAATGTGAAAAATAAAAAAACGGTAAATAAGATTTCAAGACATATAAAGAGAAACATAAGAAGAAATTTCGTAGAATCATTAATAAAGAATATATGTCAACTTAGCACAATTATCATAAAAGCGACAATTTTATAGATTAATAAAAATCTCAAACTTATATCCTTTTGATTTTTTCTCCTTATTCAACACATGATACAATGTGTTGCCCCGGGAAAGGGAATTTTTCTTATAAAGAAAACATTATGAAGACAAATTAAACAGGCAAATGAATCTAAAAAAACTACAAAAGTGCAAGAAATGTAATAAATTTAAAAGTAGAGTGCGGTCACTAAATGTTTTTTTTTCGCCAAATGTGATCGAGTGATAAATACAGAGTTCTAAGGTGATAAACATGCTTACACTTATACAAGAGAGTAATACTGATGTATCTCAGAATTCTCTAAAACAATTTATATATATTTAAAAAAATTAAGTGTCACAGGTCTGAATGCAGTCTATGAACTGAGCTATCTCATAAGGGATACGTTCATGTTGGCAATACTTCCTCGTAAACACCATTATTTCAAGCAAGCTGAGCATCTTGAAACAAATTATTTCACCTTCTTTTTGAATACTTTTCAAAACTTTCTTCAAACGTTTGATTTGCACGTAGAATTCGATTTCTTTCATAGTTTAAAAAATAGTTAACAGCTCGGCTGAAATTCATGTTTAAATCATCGAAGTATAGCTCAAAACAAACCGCCATATTTTGTTTACGCTTTGATGGTGAAATCACGTGATCCATCAATTTCTGTAGAAGTTGCCAAATCGTACAGCTAGATAACGCGTTCTCCGGGAGCCGCATTAGAGAATTATTTATACAGAAGATCAGTCAAAAGAGACGATAATTTGTTTTTCAAATCCCAATATACAGGTTATTTGTAACGGTTAAGGATAAAACATTCAGAGCAGACTTCTAAGCATATTTCAATCCAATTGAAATTGTAGTTTGCCGCAATTGAATAAAATTTGATTTCTCTTACGTTGTACAGTAAAATCTCATTTAACTTGCAATATAAAAATAGCGAATTTTTAAAGTGTAAACTCAAATGTGAAATTTAGGCCTATGAGATAATATTATATTTTATAGGTTTGAGAAGAGGATATGCAGCCTTGAGTGGGTGTAGATATTAAATAATTTTGTTTCGTCTTCAAGACAGAGTGTGACGGGAGAAAAATTATTTTCACCCATTCAAACATGCACTTCCTCTTATCAAACCTATATATTTTTCTACGTTTTAAATTTAATTATTATTTCCTTCTACTTAAATTCTCAGTTAAAAACTACTGCCACTTTAACTTAAAGAGGTCCAGATTCTACCGATTTTAAAACATTTCGAGGAACCCCCTTCTCCAGAAGTATATAAAGCGCATGCCTTGCCTCCATCTTTCCTTTTAATCAAACTGGCCATGGCTTGATTCTAAAATTATAAAATAACTTTCAAAATGGAATTTTCTTTCTGAAAGCAAAACCTGAAATAAAGAAAATTTCAGAGTTAAAAAGGCGTCTTCTTTTTCTAAAAACGTTTCATATTTTTATCTCATAGGCCTAATTTCAAATCCAAAATGTAGGCCTAAGGTAAGGATAGATTTAAGGCCTAATAGGTTAGAGAAGAGGAGGTGCAGGCTTAAGAGGGTGTAGATAATTCTGTTACTGTCGCACTCAGTCTTGATGACAAAACAGAATTATCTAAACAAGTCTGCACAACCTCTTCTCTAACTTATTAACACGTTGAGGACGGCGTGTGCCGTTGGTGGCTCACACACGAATGGTTCATCTGACGGCGTGTACCACTGGTGGCTTATATCAGCTATAGTCTTATAACACAGTTTTGTTAGATGAAAATAACTTTTTTACTGAAAAATTGAAAAGCGTATTTTTACAGGTAGACTATCATAGACTTAATGTATTTAGATATTTATTTGTTTTTGTGGGTTTTTTAAAACATTTTAGACATAGTGGTGGTTCACCTTCGCAAAATCGGCAAAACGTTGTAACCCTTTTCGATTTACTTGCAGCAATATTTCTACCTCGTCGAGCAGATAAGGATTTTTAACATTCACGGCATCGTTTCCGCGACTTTCTCGTAGTTCCGGAATACTTCTCAAGAAAATGTATAGTTCTTCTTTTCGGTGTTTGTGGTTCTGTAGGGATTTCATCCAGGAACCGGTCAATAATATTTTCTCTAAATTTTAAAATATCAAAATGCTTGGTACCCCACCTCTTATGAATATACCATGCATTGACAACTGATGTTGCGCAAATCAATTCTATGATAAGTTTTCTGTACCATTTAACGGTTTGCGTAAGGAATTGTAATATGATGCAATTTGATTGGATATATCAACGCCTTTTTTCGCGCTATTGTAGTCGAAAATAACATCAGGTTTTAGTTTGCCACTTGTTCCTTCGGTCATAGTACAAGTATGATTGTTGCAAGTAGTTAGCACGCAAACGGACCGTTTGTCTGTCCATTTAAAAAATTTAACTCCATTAAGATTTTCAACACTCACAATGTCACCTCGTTTTTGTTTTAGTTTTGCTACGCAGTATTGTGTGCAATGCGCCGCCATATAAGACATCATACGATTTTTGCTGACGTCCGGCGGCGCGACATAGCAAAATCTGCGCCGTCCTCAACATGTTAATTATGCTTTGATCACTTGGACCTAATTTCAAACACGCAATTTAGACCTAATACACGTATAAGGTATAAGATTAGACTTAATATATTATATAGTGGAGAGGAGGTTGAGAGGAGAGGCAGGCTTGAGTGGGTGTAGATAATTCTTTTCCCGTCACACTCTCTCTTCATGACGAAACAGAATTATCTGAACCCATTCAAGTCTGCACAACTTCTTCTCTAAGTTATTAAATTTGCTTTTTTCACTTTGACATAATTTCAAACACGAAATTTAGGCCTAAGACAGGTCTAAGGCCTAATATTAGACTTAATGGATAATATAGTTCCCATCACACTCTCTCTTGATGACGACAAAATAATCGAGCATGCACAAGGAAAGGAGAAAGACGATAAAGAGGACGGAGTAGCAAGGCATTATTAAGCCTTGTCGGAGTCCAAAGGTTGTGGAAATTTCGGACCCAATCTCCCAAAAAAAACTTTTATGTTGATTTTAATTAAATATCTATATAAGACGCTTTTAACTAACAAATACTATGAGAAACTGATATAACAAAACATTTAATCACAGATGGTCTACAAAAAACTCCGTTTCAGTGTCTCGCATACAAAAAATATATATTTAAACAAAACGGCGAGAAAACATTACTTGTTTCAAAATGATCGAAACAATCTAATACGAAGTTTGCTCGGACTGTTGAATTATAAGCCATTCAGTGAAGTGCAAGAAAATAAAAGAAAATCTGCCAGCGAATAAGAATTTTTATGATGTTATGAAGTTTCTTTGTTAAGAGCATAGAGCTGTCTTATCCAATCGGCTAACTGGGCTTCAGCCCAGAACCGCCGTTGATCCAAGGGCACCTAAAAATTTACTATACTGATAACATTTTAATTTTTAACCAAATCTATAGAATATGGCATATTAGAGAATATAGATCCAACCAAAATTATTGATGAATTCGCTAAAAGTTAGTGTAATCATGAATTTATAAATTAAAATGAACACATTTATATAAATGAATAGCTAAGCCTAACCAAAAAGAAAAACTGAGAATAATATTTTGAGATTTAAATGATATTTGATTTTTACGTTATTTGATTTTTACGATATTCGATTTTTACGATTTTTGAGATTTAAACGATATTGAATATGATCTAGTACATGGCTATTGTAAATCAAATGAAAGTGCAAAATTAAATTTTCCTCAAACTACCGAAGGAAAATGTCGAGACCTCGTGGCCCCTAGGCAGTTTGTCTATTTGATAACACAACCTGAGACCGGCGACATTCGCAGTTATATTTTATAACTTCATAATTGCATAACTTTCTTGTGATGATATGTATGGTAATTTCAAAATTTAATTAATTTTGTTTAGAAATATAATGTTAAGTTTATTCTTCATTTTCTTAATTTTGAATAATCAGTACGATTCTATATTATTTATTGAGTTTTGGTTGATAGGCTGAAAAATATCTTCCTGCTAAAAAAATAAGCAAAAAAGGCAAAACTCGAAATAAAACAAAAACTATTTAATGGATACGCGTGAAAGTTGTACACGTGGTAGGTGTGGCATTACTAGAACCCACATCAAACAATAAAGCGAAGATAAACAAAAATACATATATTACGGCCGTCGCGGAGTGATATCCAAAAAATGTTCAATAGAAACCACAAGCTAACAACTGATATGATACCCTCTAGCTGAAATGCATGCCTGACCACGGCGAGGCATGCTGGCAATACTGTCGTTGATCGCTTGTTGTGCCAGTAATACACATTCCTGTTATAAGACTTGTTGGAGCTCGTGGAGGGTGCCTGGCGGTATACTGCGACCTGCAATCCGTCTTCCCAACATGTGCCACACATGCTATATGGGATTCAGGTCCGGTGATTTAGCAGATCACGCCATCTGCGGAATGGTTTCACTCTCCAGATAACTCCACACCAATCGTGCTCTATACGGGCGGGCGTTATCGTCCATAAATATCCCTTCGGTACCCATTGCAGCGATAAAAGTCCGCACAAGAGGGTGTAGGATTTCGTCGCGATATTGGACAGCTGTGACGGAAACACGACCGAATACATAAACACCAGCCGCTCACCCGCGCACCTGGCCTGCCGAAGGGTGGCCTAACCGGTTGAATGGGTGGGACTAGAAGAGAGAGGTGGCTGCTTACAGCGACCACGATAGGCTCGCCACCCTGCCGGGACTGAGCCCACTAAATGAATCATCCCCCTGTGACTGTTAAGTCAAAACCTATTGGGGGGGATGAATGTGAACATTTCTTTGCAAGTATGACTGAGAAATGGAAGTAAAAATAGAAAATAATAATAATAATAATAATAATAATGAAATTTTTTAAAAGAGTAAAATAAAAAAATAAGTTAAAATGAAAAAATGAGAGATCGGAAAAATGCCGGGAGGAGACTATAGTGAGGGGATCGGGTGGTCAGCCCATGATTTTGAATTTTAAGACACTGGCAGCAGACCCGATGTCCCAAGTGTCCTCGCGCTCAGGACCGGAGCTCCATTCCAACTCCGGAGCGTTCATTACTCTGTATATATAAGAAAATGTACATTGGGAAACAAGTCCTGGCTGTTATTACATACGGAGACATAGAATGCTGAAATAGAGAAGATTATACATAACACAATATGTAATTAATATAATTACATATTATATTAATAATATTATGTATATATGAATAACATATATACATAATATATATGTTATAATATCAATATTATAACATAATATATAATACTGTATCATTATACATGTAATACGTATATATATAATGTTATAAGTATATTATTATGATAATATATTATTATACATTATAGTATATGAGACTGTATATTATAAGTAATACATTATATATATGAAATAATTATAATATTACATACATGAGTACAATATGTAGCATATTATATAATATCTATATCATATAATTACATGCATTATACATGTAATTATCATATGATATATAGTAATTCATAATACAATTGACTATAATTTTAACATGTAATATACAAGTTATATTAATATATATACTGCATGTATTATATAATGAACATAATATTACAATATATATATAATGTTAATTTTATTATTATTATATGGTTTATATATATATTATAATATTATAATAATATTATATATATACATTATTATTAACATTATTATATGTATACATTATATAATGTTATGTAAACATTTATATAATGTATACATATTATTATATATTAACTATGTACATATTATTATGTTAACATGTATATTAATATATAATATAACTATCATATTAACTATGATATCTAATAATATATGAATACACATATTATTAGATATCATAGTTAATATGATATTATTAATATATATATATATTGTAATAAATTATATAATTATATATAATATATAATTATATATAATTATATATTATATATAATTATGTAACGTTATATATTATATATAATATATATTATATATTATGTATAACATTATACCATACATGATATAGCTAAATAATATATCATATTACCATATAATATATGCAATGTTAATATATAATTACATATATTATATTATCAAAACTTTATAGTATAATGATGAATGTGTCTGTTTAGTATATAAATTATATAATATATATACTATACATATAGCACAATATATAATTCATGACTGTATATTATATGATTATCCTATAATATACACATATAATTGACATAATAATATATGACATATAACATATATATAGAATGATAATAGAATATATTAACTAATCTTATTAACATGTATTAACAATGTTAATAAGATTAGTTATGAATTATATATATATTATGATTATATATATGTACTATATCATAATATTATATGTACATATATATATATTACTAGATATATACCATATAATATATTATGTACATCTATATTCGCATTATATATTAATATTAGGTATATATATAATGAATAATATATTATATCTATATAGTATTATATATATAATGTGTATGTAGTATTAATATATATATGTTATGCATTATATATCATGTATAATGCATTATATATAATTCTATCACAATACATCATAGCTAATTATAATGTGGTATAATACCTATTATTTACACATATATGTAATTATATGTATAATATATTATCTACATTATATGTAATACATAATATATTATTATATATATATTATACAAATATATATAGTAATAATATATATTATACATATATAATATTCATTACATAAGTATTTACTAGTATAATAAATATATGTATATCATATATTTATAACAATATTATATAATTAATATATAATATTGTTATAAATATATGATATACATATATTTAATTTATATATATTAATACTCATGTATTTAATATATATTATATAATACGTATATAATATACTTTGTAATTATAGTATATAATTACAATGTATATTATAGTGGATGTACGTTATATAAGGAATACGGTACATTATAATATTGCATATCGTTAGTATATAAGCTACTATATACTAACGATATATATATATATTATTACAATATATATATATATAGTATGAATATATATATATATATATATATATATATATTGAGTCATAACAATTAATCATATGACATAATATACTTATATAATAGTTACGTATACATATATAATACATAACTATTATATAATATTATACATATTATATATCAATATATAGTATATAATTGTATATATACTATATATATAATGCATATATAGATATATTATATATATATTAATGTAATATATGTATAATTATATATATTACATTAATATAGTATACAACTATATATAAACAAATATATATATAGTTGTTACTATATATATATATGTGTTTCATTTTATATAGTAACAACTATATATCATATATATATATGTGTTACTGTATAAAATGAAATAATATATAATACACTATATACGGTGGCAAAAAAGAGAGTTCCATGTACTGGATATGCTGCTGAGGGGGAGTCTATGTCGCCACTGGGAAGTGATGACAGAGTATGGGAAGACAGGGAGGTGTGATAAGGACACCTGTGAAGGAACTTGCTTGCAAGGTGATCTTGATCTTTTCTAAGGGCATGGCCTGCTCATGTCTGAGGAGGGATTTAGTGCTGAAAGGTGTGCTGACGAGGAGCTGGGTGACTGCCACTGCCTTCCCAGGGTGTAGGAAGAAGGAGAGTGGAGGCAAGGAGATGAGAATGTGGCTTCTAACTGGGAGTGAGCTCGAACTGTGGCTTGGAGTATGATTTTCTAATAATGGGAGCTTCTGTTATCTCTCAGGCGGCGGGGAAGAGCACTTTGCATTTCCTTTGTAGAAGACACACTTGGACGAAGAGGTGACTAAAATTACTGGAAGATGGGGGCTGCGAGATTGCGAAGATTGAGTGGCGCGGGGTGACGATGGCCTTTTGCAGGTTGGACATAGAGCATTATGTTATTCCATGGTCAAACTTAAGAGCGTGTTCATTCTGGACCATAAAGTCCAGAAGTTTGACTAGTTTAATTCTTCATAGGCGCTGTTTAACTATTGACTTGTTCCATTCTGTTTTGTATTGCTCCTGTGGGCTTTTAAAGTTAAAGGATGTTGTCAGGTGGCAGGATGTTGCGAAGTGGAAGGGGTGCCTTCTTCCCCAAATGGACAGCAGTTCTCTTGGTGTTTGCCGAATCTGAAGAGGTAAGAAGGGAAGGGCCCGTGGCCCATCACGAACTGAGTGATCTCCCTTGGCTAGTTGTGGCTTTTTTCTCCCACTTTCTGCTGCAATTCGTATGTTATTCGGCCACTGCCACCTTTTCCTCATTGTTTCTGCCAGGCCAACAGGGCCCGTTCGTTCAGTTTTCTCTTCATGCAGCTTCTGGGAAACGGGACCGTTACTGTTATGACTCCTGTTGATATTATTGGATATTTTGCCAGTTCGTCGGCTTTCTCATTCCCCGCATGCCTTATGTAAGCTTTAATCCAACCCATCCTGATATTGGAGGAATTTAGAAGGAGATCCTGGATTTGACGGGCTATAGGGCTTGCCATTTCTTCATTTGCTATTGTTTTCATGATTGATTGGTGTCACCAAATTTTGGTGTCTATTGTAGATGCGGAGGCATATGTTATTGCTTCTCTGATGCCCACCAGCTCAGCCTAAAAGACGAAGTTTTTCCGTAACAAGCTTTGCCTGCCAGTCCTTAACAATTGCTTGTTTATTATTAAAAACGCAGTAGGCTCAGCCCACTCCTTGCTCCATTTTGGAACCGTCAGTGAATGTGTTGTTTTGGACTACTGCATCCGAGTCCTCTTCTGTTGAAATTTTGTCGTCGTCAGAGGACATAAATTGGTGATGAGACCAGCCAGATGCTTTTTCTTCGTAGTTCTCTGATAAAAGTTCCTCTCCATCTATAGTGACATTATGTCTCAGGCATGTAACCCTAATGAAATTTGCTTCTGCTTCAAGCTTCAGGTGGAGCGGCATAATTCCAGAGATTACCTGGAGTGCATTTGTTGGAGTTGTCCTATAGGCCCTTGTTATGTTCAGCAAGAATGGGCACTGAATGTGGTCTAGCTTCGCTTTGATGCGATAGGACATATATTTGCCCCAGGCCGAAACACCGTGTGCAATGGTTCTCTGGGTGACTGTTCTATACAGTAGTGCTCGAGCTTTGTGAGAGATACTCCGTGTGCACCCGGCGATTTCACAAGATTCGTATGTTGTTGTAGACCTTTCGCTCCCTGGTGCCCTAGGTGGCTGGTCGAGTTGAGTTTCTTGTCCAGATGTACTCCTAAATGGCGGATCACATCTGTCCTTTTAACTCGTCTATCTTCCCAAAAGATGGAGGGGGGCCTCTTTTCAATTTGCAGACCTGGAGGAATCTTGCATTATCGACCGATATGGACAGACCATGCCTATCCGACCAATCTTTAAATATGTTGAGAGCTTCAGTTGCAAGCTTACCCAGGCCACTTTCACTTTCCGCCGCCGCCACAACTATGAAATCATCGGCGAAAGCCTGGATGCAAGTATTTTCTGGGTAAGTTGCCGAGAGGGCTTCGTCAGTTACAAGATTCCACAGGGCGGGCCCGCTGCAGGATCCTTGTGGACAACATCTCGTCTGGGTCTTTGGGGCCTTAGTTTGTTTTTTGACTATTTTTCGCTTTTCCAGGAGGCTCTCAAACAGATGTTGTATGTTACTGGGGCAATTGCTTGTTCTGATCTTGTCTATCATGGAGTCGTATCTTAGATTATCAAATGTACCCTTGATATCTATAGAGACTACAGCTGTGTGCAATTTTTTTTATTTCGGTAGAGCTCTATTTTCTGAAGGAGGGCATCCAGGGCATGATCTATACCACGAGAAAATACGTAGAGGTCAGTTCGACCGTTCGTTGCTATCCCTGCCCAGACAAGCAACCCGCTATCTCTGTAATTGTCTCTTTCGACGATGTTTGACTCCCGATAGCGTGTCCCTGGCTCTTTCCATATCATTGCCCTTTGGGAATCGTTCTGTATGATAAATAGAGACTCATCCGTAAAGAGTAAGTACTCTGGTGTCCAGCTGCGATGTTCACGTGCCCATTGCAATCGCCAAACGCACTCTGACGCACGCTGGGGACAAAGGCGCACAAACAACAGGTCTTAGTGCTTATCAATCCTCCTTAATGCTGGCTGCACGACACAGTTTGGCGGGATATGGGCCTTCATGCAGCAGCAGAGAGCGGCGACGCCTGCTGTCGCGCTGTAGTGTCCTCCGACGTCTAGAACATTACAACAGGTAGCGGCGATCGTCTGCTGTTGTGGTGATTCTCCGGCTTTCAGGCCCACGTTTTCCACTGGCGTTTTGATCCCTTTTTAATGGTTCCATAGCTTATGGATGACACTACGATGCACATTCAATTATCTGGCAACAGCAGATTGTCTTGCACCAGCTTGTAACATACCGACAGCCCTCCAACTCATCTGATCGTGCAAATGGTTTCTTCTACTCATGCTTTCCGCTTTGGTTATCTCGGATTCCGCGGAACTGTCCCTGCTTTTGAATTGAAGCATAGGTCCGGCAAACCACTTTTTAAGGCGTTGCGGTGTAACCGCGGGATTGCGTTTTATGCTAATTTTGGTTGCTTGTTTGCATTCGGCGATGCAACCTCTACCTCATATGTAAATTGTGTGTTTTAATTTACCGTTTTGCATGTGTACCGCGTCTTTTCGTGTTTGTTGTTTTTTTTGAGCAGGAGTGTATGACCAACTGTAATTCTTTAATTAGTATCACAAAATATGAACAGTTAAATTTTAAACTCTCTTATCCAATTATCCTGAAAATTCCTTTATGGTGAATTCCGATTGCTACGGATTAAAAGAGGCTAAAATGAAAAACTGTCGGTAGAATCATAATTAACATACCCGCAGAGACATATAGTTTTCTCATAAGTAATTATACTTGCAAGACAGATTATAGAATAAGTCAATCAAAATAAAACTATTACACATGAAAGCTGACATTATATCTCAAATGGAAATTTACCGACACTTTAGTGTTCACTTGATTTATGTATTGGACTCATGATAAAAGTAAGTTTAAAATGGCATATTAAGCCTTCAGCATAATGGAATTCGGATTTAATGGGCAGAATTCACAAATGTTTTGAGTTTCTTTATTAAC
Organism: Araneus ventricosus; assembly: GCA_013235015.1. NCBI lineage: Eukaryota > Metazoa > Arthropoda > Arachnida > Araneae > Araneidae > Araneus > Araneus ventricosus. The sequence goes on along the minus strand of BGPR01002191.1, from coordinate 34,645 downwards.
TTTAAATAAGCAGTTGTGAGGAGCATTTTGTTACCAAATAGTCACTTAACAAGCAACACCATCTATCTCAATCTCTTTGAAATTTCAAAGGGAAAGGAAATACTCAATTTTTGGCAGCAAATAACGAATATTTCTTAATTTTTTATATGTCCCATATGAACAAGAGACATCATGTTCCTACCAGATGTGAAAGAATTCAGAAATATTCGTTAATGGTTGCTAAATGCTGACTATTTTCTTCCTCTTTGAAATTTTAAAAAAAAACTAAAAAATGTGGTGCTGCTGGTTAAGCGATGAAATATGGTATGCGCATCGAATATTTTAAGTTTAAATGATACAACACAAGTTGAAGCGTAGCATCCTGTTTCAAATATTATCAAAAATAGAATTAACGATTCAAGGACTTTCGATTTACTGATACTCTTTTGCCCAATTTGATATATTAAATTAAGGGTTTACTGCAATTGTAAATATCACTGTGAAATGAAATTAACAATAAAAGAAACAATAAGAAATTTTGTGGTAACGATTAACAACATAATGGATAATCTACCTATCGCTGATATATTTACGTTTTATCAAATATGGTTAAATTGTCTCAGTTTAATTTAAAATTGTTCAGTTGTCTCAGTTATTCTTTTCATATTCTAAAATTGTGATAGAGAATTTTATGAAATTTTCTTTGATCGTTTTGTAGCTCTTGTATTTCATTTTCAGAAAGACTTCATCAATTTTAACAGTCGAATAACACGTTTGTTAATTCATTTTATTAGAAGTTCTCTGATCGACATGCGCATTGACAAAATCTCGTTTATCATGTTTTCGTATTCTTTCGAATAACCAAGAGTAGCTAATTGTTGAAGTTGGCAATGTTTTCAATATCATAAATAAAAGTTCAGTTAATCAAGAACGCAAATATCTTGTCTTCTTTTTATAGTGCAAATTGCTATGTATTCCTTTCTAGGATTTTCTTCCACTCTGGACAAATGTTCGCGATAGTATTCAAAGGGTAGGTATCAATAAGGGTATGGAAAGATTTTACTAATACCACATATTTTGGTTCTTTGAATCCTTTGCAAGTCATTACAAACTAATTTCTTTTGACATAACACTACTAATATCTTTTGACATGTCATACAATGCTTATTCAACTATGAAAACAAAATCATAGTCTTTATCAATGTATCATGTTATGCCCTCAAAATGAAAACGGCACAAAAAAAATCAATGAAAACGTTGTGAATGTTATCGTGGATTAAGATTGCAAAGTTTATAACAGTAAAATTCGACGATGGTATGGAAAACCAATTGTGACATCTAGAATTCTTAAATAGTTTAAATTCATTAGTTACGCCACCACACAAATTAATTTTGAAGAAAAACATTATTTTCATGTTCATCAGAATATTTAAACCTTTGCAGAAAGGTACGGCGCATCATGCCCCAGTGGGTACCCTATTTATAAATGATATTTTACGATATTTCCACGATATTGCTACGATATTCTGAAAGCCAGCAACATCATCGAAATATGGCATAGATATTGTAGAGAATTTTGTTCTAATAGGGTGTGTACTTATTGGCAAAATGATCATTAGGGAAGGTATAAAGCTCTCCATCCTTCAAACCTCTTACTATCATTATGTCTACTTGCTCTGATAGTTTCCATTGATCTTGAAACAATCATTTCGGTCTGATCGCGCATGCAAGTGCCTGAAACACTCTTCATAAGCAACCTGACAATCCTTAAACGGTGGGAAATTATCCCTCCATAGCAATATTGGGGTATTTTGGATGAATTAAACAAGGAAAGACTAGCTGAGGACGAATTTGATGGATCAGCTCTAGATGCAGAAGTGACTAAATGCAGCGACCACGAAACCGATTCTGAGAATGATGTGGAGGACAATCCAGCTCAAAAAGAGGATGGCGACACAAATTCGGACAGAAATGTGTGTATCATTCATCCATTCAACTTCTAATCTTATTTAACCATAAAAAATAACGTTATGTATAGTTAAATAAGCGTAGAGTGGAAAAGGTGGGATGGTGCAAAAAGTGATCCAACCTTATAAGAGTATTACAGGAAAGTAACCAGTCTCCAATGGGTTAACTGCTAAACAGGCCTTAATCAGAGGGGAACGGATGTTTGTCACTCACCTCTATAAATACTTTATCTGTGTTCGATTAATTGATGTTTGAAAAACTTTTGTCTTAGAACGAATTAACTTTATCCATCGCAACAGTGATAAAGATAAAATTTAAAAGCGATAGAACGTGCAAGAATAAGTGGGAAAGTGAATTTATTTCTGCATATCGTCGCTGTCAGATGAAAATATTGTATCTTGGTTACAAAACTACGTCCGGTTTTAAAGGGTTAAAAACCAGACACAGTGAAGCCAGATTAAGGTTAAATGTAGGGGCCCTTAGGAAGTGCAAATTTCGTGGCCCCTTTTCCCTTCCAAATTTTTAGATCCACATATATTTTATTTATTTTAATATAATTTCTATATAAGCAGTTTTTAAGTAACACATATAACTGAAAACTGAAATAAAGAAGCATTAAAATGACATAATCTTCAAGAGAAGTTTTTTCATTAATTCACGAATAGAAATTTAAAAATAATTTTAAACAAAATAGTAACAAAAATAGCAAATTATTTTTTACTTATTCTGAATACTTAAATGCAAAGTTTACCATAACTGCTGACGTAGGAGACAGCCAGCCAATTGAAACAAAATGCACCACATTAATTTGAAATCGAGCAAAAAATCATGAGAAAAATGTTTAATTTGAATATGTTCAAATACATGACCTTGTAAATGTATTGAAAGTACAAAATCAGTAGATAAGACTATAAGAAATATTGCGAAAAATATTATCAAAGCCTCGGACCTGTAGGCAGTTGCCTACATTGTCTATTTAATAATCGAGCGAAGAATACGAAATTTTGACCTTACACCTGGAGCCAACAGCAAAATATGGACTTTTATGACAATATTCAACAATAACATATCACATACAACAATTTCGGAGCAGATGCTGTTAACCTTTACAAGTGTCTTGCAACAATGAGACGTTTTAGCAAATTTCAAATACGTCATTTTGCTCTTACGTTGAGCTTCTATGGAATGAGGCATCGATTTCTAAATCTATGATTTATTGTAGTTTTTAGACGTCATTTGAAATAACTTTATCTCTGCGTCAGAACATGGAACTTTTGGTATGTAAAAGGGAGTATTAATGAGAAAAAGAAAAGATTATTTTTAAAACTATTGCAAGGGGTGATGAGGCTGAACAGCTCAAATCCTACAGCTCATCTACTTCATTCTACATACCAGAAAATAAATATATGATCATATGAAACCTCGAATTATTTTTGGTAAGACATCAAAACTAATTTTTTCAAATATTCACAATCATCGTCCCTTAGTTTCTTATAGGATTTTTTTTGGAGCAGGGTTTGGAGATTTCTAGCTTACACGCCATTTAGAGTTTTAATTCCCATTGTTTCCTTCATTGTGATTCAACATTATTGATTATGAATTCTATGATAATCAGCAAATATCTTCAAGAAGTTAAGAATTGTCGTACTTTTATATTTCTATAAATGAAGCTACTTTTCTTTAATTCTTCTTGTCTTCTTTGTATAAATGATGATATTGGTGCGTCCAAATTCAAATGTACTTTTTCCTAAAAAGAAATGCTTTAACTTACTTCAGCACATCAAGAAATTGCCGCGCATGAAAAGATAATCTGTAGACTTCTTCTTTCAACGGAAAAATCAGATGATTGGAGTTACTATATGCTGTGGAAGTGTACACCAAAACCTGTAATTATAATTCGGAGAATGTCATAACTTTTGAGAGTTATGAACTTGAATGCAAAATGTATACAAAAAGTGAAAAATAAACAGTATTACGAAAACAAATTTCGGAAATAAAATTAAAAGATTGGAAGAAAACAAATTTCTGTTTCGCATTTAAGCTGTCTCGGCAAGAAAAGGCAAAATAACAATAAATGCGCAACAGACACAAAGTCAGAATTAATAAAATCAAAAATTGACCTTTAATCTAATAAATTTTAAAATTTAATTAAATAAAAAAGAAAAATGAAAAATTATAGAAAAAACGTTATGGAATGCTACTCGATAAGAAGGGCATATCCCAGAAATATTTTTTTCCCGGTGAAACGGCTAACGCATTATTGTTAAATAAAGGCCTTTATTTAACTTTAATTCCTAGCCTGTTACGTTGAATAGACACCATTTTGAATTGATTGGGATGTTTCTGTTACTGACGAGTCATATTCTATAACGATCTTTCCGTAAATTCTCCCTTTTTTGTTCTCATTTCTCAATTTGCGTTTTGCTTGTTTATTATTGTGTACATTTACTGTTAAAATCACTTGTATTGTATTTTGAATGTATATAACAAAATTGTGCTCATTTTTGCTGTGCTTAAATTTAACCGCTCCTCTGATTATAGTTGAAGAGAAACCGAATAGTACTTACCTCAAATTTTCTCATTTTCCTGCATAATTCGATGACTCTACTCAAACTTAAAGCATTGTTTACAAGCAAAAACCTGAAAAAAGAAAAATATATAATTCCTGAAGAAATTTATTTTGTTATAAACTGAAGCGACAAAAATCATGGGCTAACTCTAAAATCGTGTGAGGCCTTCTTTTGCCCGGCGAAGTGCAGCAACTCGACGTGACATTGACTTAGCAAGACGTGGGAAGTACAATCGTCGGAACTCAAATTTTGCAGAGATTTGCTTACGAGGCGACAGACCAAGAAGTTGTGAAGAAGAAATTTATTTCGGTTCACATCGTTTCGCAGGAAGCTAATATTGATTTCCAACTTCCATAAATATTTTTGTTTCCTTTGAGAAATACTTATATATATTTTGGTAAAAGTAGCATCCATAGTAGGGAAGATATTAAGGTTTTCTTAAAAAATCCCAAATTTTTCCGTCTGACTTTTGTTAATAACATACAGTGATTTCACCAAAATTACACGAATCTTATAGAATACATGACAATATGGTAAGGAAGCATTGTATTAATATTTGAAGTAACTACTTTGAATATTACAGGAAATACGAGTATTTATAGTAAATAACTTTTTACTGTGCATGTGCGCAACGTAGTATAATATTTCTTTTATAATTTTTTAGCCAGATATCTAGGGCAGCTTATATAAAAATTGCAGTCGAATACCATTAATATTTAGAAAGATATCGGCATTGCAGCAAGTGAAATTTCTTTTGGAATCTATGAGAAACGAAACGATTAGGGATTTTTCCACAACCTGTTATTTTTCCAACTTGAATCTTGGAAGAGTAATCGTAGAGCTGCAATTTAAATTAAGTATTTTATTTATAAGTATGTATGGTATTCAGCATATTCAGCCCTTATAAAATTCAACAAAAATATTCAAAGATTCATGTTCAAAAACAGCCATTTCTACACATTTATCGAAATCAGATTTAGGCATACATACGAACTGCAGTATGGTAAAATGATTTTGTAATTTGCGTTTTTATGAATGGGCTTTAATTAATTTTATGGACGTATTATTTAGTATAACAAAATTTCTTTCGAAACGCCGGTGGAGTGTCAAATATCTGCGTGGTAACATAATTTGTAAATCGTTTTCAAAAAAGTGATTAAGAAATGTATTGTCGCTTAAAAAGCAACACCACCTACTTCAAATTTGAAATTTGAAAGAGGAAGAAAAAAATGAAATTTTTCTGAAATTTCTGAAATTTTTATCATCAGGTATGAATATGGGAATACATGTTCCTGCCAGTTGTGAAAAAATTCTGAAATATTCATTATTGATTGCAAAAAATTCAGTTTCTTCTCCTCTTTGAATTTTAAAAAAAATTTTGATGGATGGTGTTTCTTTTTAAGTGAAGATATCGGCAAAATTTGCCATTAAGATGTTTATTTGTCGCAAACAAAGTTAAACATAGATACGAGCTGCAGTCGACTAACATTTCTTTTATTTTGCTTCATAATGAATATGCCTTCATTAATTTTAGGAAAGCTATCTAGTACTATAATTTTTCGTTCTAAAAATTGGTAAAGTGACAAATATCTGCGTTACAGCATGATTTGTAAATCTTTCTTGAAAGAGGTTCAAAAATGAGATGTTTAGTTACGCATTTTATTTCTTATTTATTCAGTTAATATTCGATTTCTTGCTTTTTTTAATTTAAACAATTCAAATCACTTAATTCCTAGTGTATAAAAAGAACTAACGAAAAGAGTTCGATATGCCAACAGTCATTCAAGCCTGGATAAATATATCCCAATTATTTTTCATGTCAGGAACATTTTACAGAAATCAGAAGAAATTGCAAACGATACCTATGATGTGGTTTTATCGTCAAAAAGCGAATTCTTTGCCATAGTGATAAAGTGAAACCTATTTGCAATCGCCACTTTTCGTTCCAAGGAAGACGAAAACAATAAATTTCAATGAAGTTGAACGGGCGATCAACCCAGGAGTTGAAATTTGCTTTGAGTCACCTTTCCTAGAGCTAATTTTTAACATTATGTTTATGGACGAAAATTTCAGTGTCAAAAAAAATGGCCGGTTGACCGCTTAGAGAAGTTCTTCTTTAGTAACAGATCACTATAAATTATACCGGGGGTGGGGAATCTTTTTTGCTCTGAAAGGCCTCTTTGAATTTCGGCAGTTGGCCATAAGGCAACAAGAGCAGAATCTTAGGGGTATATCTCTGCAAATATTATTAAATTATGTTTTAAATAGACATATTATGTTATGAAAGTACATACAAATTAAGTATTTAGACTGTGCATTAACAAATGAAAATAGAAAGTAATTGGTAATTGTTTTATTTATAAAAGAAGTACGTATTAGGGTGGATCGAAATTTTTTTTTTCAGAATTTCAAATCCTACCTATACAGAAAAGATGTTCTATGATATATAGATAAATGGAAAAATAAAATAAAAAATTAAATTTTAGGTTAAGAACCGCCGCAAGGGGGTTGAATGTTTGAAAAAATGGAAAAATGCCTAATTTTGATTATACGATTTTTTAAAAAAATTATTATTAATCAAAACCTACCTATGTGGAAACGATGTTCTATGGTATGGAGATTAAGAGAAAAATAATAAAAAAATTTAAATTCAAAATTTAATAATGCCACAAGGTGGTTGAATTTTCGAAAAAAATGGAAAAATACTGAATTTTGATTATACGATTTAAAAAAATTATTATTATTAATCAAAACCTACTTATGCGGAAAATATGTTCTATGGTATGGAGGTTAAGAGAAAAATAATAAAAAATTTAAATTATAAATTTAATACTACCGGAAGGGGGTTCAATTTTCAAAAAAATGGAAAAATACTTAATTTTAATTACTGATTATACGATTTTATATTTGAAATAATTGTTTTTTTGCAATATAAATAACTAAAAGTGATGAGTAATGAGTACTAAGTAGTGAGTAGTATAATGTACATTGCAACATTTTATGACTCAGCTCCCCCTCCCCACACCGTCAAATCAGTCCGGCTAAACAACTAGAGCAGTAGGCAATCCCATCTTTTTCCTGTCTCCTGCTTTATCCTCCCACGCCTCCATAAATCGGAAGTGGTATTTCATGGAATCTTCCCCACAGTCACACCTGTAGTGACAGAACGCCGCCCGTGTCCCCGTGCCTGATGCCATGACAGCAACTGTTCCGGTTGGTGCACACAGGACTACCTGTAGTGAAAAAGTTTTAGCTGCAGTTAGAACATTGGACCGATTTGGTATTTCCGGCCGAGCAGGCGCTGCCATCGTGTCCTCTGCTCTTCAAGATGTGGGCATTATCTCAGAAAGCAATGTTTTGAACGTTGTTGACAGAAATAAAATTCGGCGTGGGAGAACAAAGGAAAGAACCACTCTATTGTATCAGGTCATAAAAGATTATGACCACGACCAGTTGTGGTTTTATCAACGCACGTGGATAAAACCACAACTGGGCCCAGAAGCCTGACTGGCGAAATAAGAAAATCGTTGGCCGGATGCGAGAAGCTATCTGTAGTTTCAACCACGCCAATAGAAAACACGCTATGTGAAGTGACTAACAAGAAAGAATTAAGTATTGATCAACTGTACTTAATGGAAATTTGTGAAGTCATAAACTGCTGACATTGCAGAGAAAGTCTGTCGAAGATAAATCCTGGAAATGTTTGCCATTCAAGGTGGCTTAGAATCGCGAACAGAATTCTCATGTTCAATGTAGCTCACGAAAATTCATCCGAGGCTTTTTTGACATTAACAGCATTCATTACAAATGTCTATGTGTCTATGTGGTTCAAGATAAAAACGAAACCATAATTTATGAGGCACAGCATTTACATCAATCAATCGTTCTATCGCGTTATTTCTCGAATGATTTGAAGGATGTCATATACCCTGCTATTAAAAAAAACTGATTTTTTGGCCATCCAGAAAATGCCCTGATATCGATGCTAGCTGACGACATAAATCACTTAAGGGAATTAGCTCTTCGAAGAATTCTGAAAGCACGCAAAGTCATTGCTTACTGCTCTAGTTGTTTAACCGGACTGATTTGACGGTGTGGGGAGGGGGACCTGAGTCATAAAATGTTGCAATGTACATTATACTACTCACTACTCATTAATCATCACTTTTGTTTATTTATATTGCAAAAAAAAAATATTATTACGAATATAAAATCGTATAATCAATAATCAAAATTAAGTATTTTTCCGTTTTTTTGAAAATTCAACCCTCTTTCGGTAGTATTAAATTTAGAATTTAAATTGTTTTATTATTTTTCTCTTAATCTACATACTATAGAACATCTTTTCCGCATAAGTAGGTTTTGATTAATAATAATATTTTTTTTGAATCGTATAATCAAAATTCAGTATTTTTCCATTTTGTTCGAAAATTCAACCCCCTTGCGGCAGTATTAAATTTTGAATTTAAAATTTTTTATTATTTTTCTCTTAATCTCCATACCGTAGAACATCTATTCCGCATAGGTAGGTTTTAATTAATAATAATTTTTTTAAAAAAATCGTATAATCAAAATCATGTATTTTTTCATTTTCTTCAAAAATTCAACCCCCTTGCGGCGGTTCTTAACCTAAAATTTAATTTTTTATTTTATTTTTCTCTTAATCACTATACCATAGAACATCTTTTCCGCATAGGTAGGTTTTGATTAATAATATTTTTTTTTCTCCATAGAATAGCGATCCACCCTAGTATATATATGTAAATGTTAATAATTGCTGCCAAGAAACTCAAGTAGCCTGTACGCGGCATAAGACGGCAAGTTTCTCATCCCTGAATTATAGGTAGGAAGCAACGGAAGAGTTGTGTAATTTAGAGCGATAGTTATTACGTTTAATACAAAACATGAATACAAAATCTGAATATACTTTGTCATATTCCTTATAAAACTAACGGGACACTCAAGCCGAGCACACGGTTCGATGAGATATACCGTTATCCGTGTCTATTTTGCACCAGTGGAGGTAACTTTTCACTGTCATAAAATTTGTACTGTAAATTTAAATAGAGGCCACTGTTTAGGGATAAGTGTTTAACGATATTTTTTTCTCGTTTTCTGGCAACACTGACGAGAGTATTTCATTCCTTTAACGTATATGGCAATCATTCATGGGTTTACAGAAGAATGAAAACATTGAGCCAGTTTCTCAGTGAAATTTTTAGTGCTGAAAAATCTGTCTCTGACGAAGAAAAAAGAAAATTTCTGAGGGCAAGTGCATTTCAGTGTGAAAGACAATAAACCTAGCTTTCATTGTGTTACAAAGAATGCCTAGTATACTCTTTAATTATTTTTCTTATTTTTGTATATTTACACCCAAGATGTTAGTAATATTTTTAACATTACTCTGCAGTATGTTTTTTAATTGAAATATGCAGTAAAAATAACCAATGCAAAATATCCCCATCTATGAGGTAACTTGCAACCAAAATTTCAAAAAAATATAATTTATTATTAAATTGCTGCATGATTCAAAGTTTGCTGCAAAACATTTCTCTGGAAATTCCCAAATGAGGAAAATATGAGAAAAGCACTTTTTTAAGAGAAATGCACGCAAAAAAATCTCAAAATTCTTTGTGAAGCCACATGAAAATCGGTGTAAAATAATCTCGGATAACGATGAATGCTCCAGATTGTAAATTTGTACTGAAATGAAAAGAAAAACAAGCTTTTTTATTTTTTAAAAATCCGCATCGAAAGCAGTAAATGACATTAAAATGTTCCAGTTTTGTTAAGAACTTAATATTGAAAAGTATGACAATTCCTTGCTTTTAAACTTACTCCAAAGGCTTCTTAAAGTTTACAGCAGCAGCACAGTGAAATACAATGGACACTTCTTTAAGAAGCAGATGCTTGTCATCTTCATTCATGCCTAAATTTAGCAGAGAAGCATCTCCAGATATCACGAGAACTTTTCCGAGTAACTCTGGACTTTCTTTTTTGAGTTTAATCAAATATCTGAAAAACACTCAAAGAAATGCATTTCAGAAAACATGAAAATATCCACTCCAATAATTTTAGAATTTTTTTAATATCAAGTGCTACTCTTTCTAAGAGAATCAAAGACCTTAATAATTAAAACGTTTAGTTAAAAACGAATTAACCTCTTTTACAGCGTGTTTTCTGAGCTCTCGTCTGCATGAGGGAATCATTAAATATCGAGAATGCATCAGAAATTATTCAATTAAATCTAACTTTTGTTGATAGCATAATGTTTGATACAAAATTAGACATGAATACGTCCATGACATCAATAAGTCACCATATATCATTCAAATTTTTAAATGTTGTAATTTATGTTTAAAACGCTTAACATAGAATCCTAATGGAAGCAAAAAATAGAACTAATTATAATAAAAGCAAAATTTTTAATAGGGGCATTTTTTTTCAACGAACATCTTAAAAAAGAAATTGAAATTTTAAAGGGGAAATTTATTATTACAACAGTTGATAAGGCAGGAAATAATTTTTGCATTATGTGTAAACTTCACTTCAAGAAAATAATGCTTAATGAATATAATTCAAATAATACGTATCAATTAATAAAATTTGGCAAAAAGAACTTGACAAAAGAATGTTAGCACTTGCTAAAAAACTAAAATTAAAACCAGTAATTTAAATTATCCTTACCTTTTTCCCACTATAAAATTTCATAAAAATCCCTTAAAATTTATATTTGTTACTTGTAGCACTGGTAGTTATAATTACTATTTTGGTAAATTCTTCTTTAAATTTCTAAAAATTATTCTTAACAAAATTAAAGAGGAAGAGAGCTTCATTATTCACAATAACACTAAAATTTTGGACTTCATCAAAGAAAATAAAAAAAATTGTAGCATTCATACATTTGATTTTGAAAATCTTTTTACTAGCCTCCCACATAATAAATTAATTGAAGTGTGCTCTAATTTATTTGATATATACCTTAATATTGATTTAATTGATAAAAATAAATGGCTAGAAATTTGCAGGATTAATATTTGTGAAAATTATCTGTTTAATGGAATTAACTACTATAAGTAGGTTCTTGGTATTCCTATGGGTTGTTGTTTTTCAAGCGCACTAGCCGATTTATTTCTCCACTCATTTGAGAGGAATTTAATTAATAATGAAATTGTTTATGGTTTTCGTTTCATTGATGAGCTTTTAGTCTTTAATCATAATAATGTTAACTCTATTTTCAGCTGCTATCCAAAAGAACTCAAATTAAATAAAACTAATAATGAATTGAACAAATGTAATTTTTTGGACCTAGAAATTGAAATTAGGAATTCAGATATTTTGTTTGGATTTTTTGACAAGAGAAAGGAATTTAATTTTAAGGCTATTTCACTTTGCAACTTTCAGACAAATCTTCATTTTAAAATTATTAAGAACTATATTTATTCTCAAATTAATAGGATTAAACACATCTGTAATAACCACTCTTCTTTAGTCAAAGCCTTAGGTAATTTAAATAATAACTTAAAGGATAACGGATTCCCTTTTTGTTTCCTTAAAACTTGATCTTTTTTTTTAAATTAGTTTTTGTTCTCCTGAGAAATAGTTCGAATTTTTATTCATAGATGGAATTACTGGATAGCTTCTAGATCGTTCATTGTTTTGTATCTATAGCGTCATTTTTCTGCTTGGCTTGCTTCTGAAAGAAGGTAAAATTTTTATCTCTTTCTTCTGATTATGGATTGGAAAAATTTTGGATTTATGTTATTTATTTGGTGGCGGGACAAGATTCAGACCACAGGAAGGAATAAATTTTGACCTTTTGTCATTCCTTTCCACAGAAAATCTTGTTTCTTTTTGAACTAAAAATGGCGTGTGGTTTCTGATGAGTGAACCATTTTAGTTCCTTTTCATTTTGAATAATTCCTTAACAAATTGTTCTAAGTATTGGTAAACTTTTGATTTTTCTATAGTTCTTGTTGTACTTTTAAAAATTTCTGTTGAATCAATTACTTTTTGCTGCTGCGTTTGCACGCAAAAACGTCTATTGTTTTCATTAGTTTTCATTTTATCATTGTTTTCTTTTAATTTATTTTCTTTTAATTTAAATTTCTATTATTTGTTTTTGTATTTCGTTAGATTTGGCTGCATATGCGCCTTTCTATTTAATGCAAAATATGTTATTGTTTTTTATTTTATTTTAATTAAAATCTAATTAATTAATTTTGCTAAATTTTAAGAATTATAACTATTGCTTATCCCTTCAACCGGCTGGAACGTAGAAAGTCGCTCTCCGATGACTATTC